>APFE030317336.1:87359-109683 GCA_000404065.3 Pinus taeda | reverse complement strand
ACCATGGGCCAAAACCATAACGAACCAATACCATCAACTCAATACTAGGGATCAACACGTCTGTCGAGATGCCATGGTCCAAAAACCATAGGTTCAAATTCCAAGGACTAACTACCATGGACCAAAGGTAAGTTTTCCCACATGAAATAAACTTTTCTCTGCATAAAATTCCGTGAACTTTTCTCCACATGAAATAAACTTTTATAAACTTTTCTCTGCATAAAATTCCGTGAACTTTTCTCCTGCGTACTTCTTAATTCTCATCATATTGAGAGCCATGCCATGGGTGTTGCCATCAAGTACAACATCTGTAACATATAACCATACCAAAAACATAATGCCAACATTTTATAATCACACATATGAGGCCTATATGTTGCCAATGAATGGGATGAGTTTCTCATAGTTTTGAATCAACTTTCACACCTTTTCTTTCTCCAGCTCTGCTTGTAGCTTCATCTTCTTCTCTAAGTCAAGCAAGGACCCTTTGCATCACATTGTCCACTCTTGTACATGGGCTATGGAAGCATGTATGTTCTTGAGAGTTTGAACAAACTCTTTTCTCTACTATTGTATACAATGTAGATGGACAATTGCTTTATTAATGGTGACAAATCCATCATATAGATTCTAAATGGTATCACCAAGTGTTGATTCTTAAACAAGTATCGTTGTCTTCAAATTCCCCAATGCAAAAACTACATTTTGCATTGATGCTCGGAGTTGTTCTACCTCTTTCCTCGCAGCCTACAAGTTCTTTTCTAGTTGTTCATTCTTAGCCTTCAGGTACTTAACATTTGAGCTTGTTTCTCCTGCATAGGCCAATTTGGCTTCGGCAAGGGTAGTTGGATGCTTCCTAGTGTCTCACACTATCACCCTTTCCTTAATGAATGCAGGTGGTGCATGATTATCCATAAAGTGATCCATCCATGCATGTACAATATTATTATGCAACTCATAATATGATATATTGTCAACATCCATGACTGTTTCATCATCAAGGAGAATAGCATTTCCTTACTCTCTTGGGGTTGGTTCTGATACTAGAGGTGGTAGAGACTAAGAGATGACCTATGGTGCTCTCAACATTAGGTCAATGTCTTCATTCTTTGGCTCCTGTTCCAACTCCATGTCTGTTGCTTCAATCAATTTCTCAATATGTTGAGCAATCTCCCAATCCTACATCTATTCACCCTCTTCCTCAGTTGCTGGTTGTTCCGTCTCATCAACCTGTATCGGTGTTGTTTGCTCCATCATCATGCCTTGTCTTTGTTCTTTTTCTTACTTCTGCTTCTCTTCTCTTTCTCTCCTCCTCAACTCTTATAATTTCTTCCTTTAGCTTCTTTTCCATCTCCTGCAGCTTCATTTATGCTTCCTGCAACCTCTGCTTTTCTCTCTTCCTTCAATCTGCTCTCTTCATCCTGTGCTCCCTCTTTTCTTCCACTGCCAAAGCTTCCTTCTCTAGGATAGGATTTGCCTTCATTTTGCCTATTTTCTCTCCCTCTCGATTCTCAACAATCTTCCTCTTTCCCTTGTCTTACACTAGATTGTTGCCTTATGTTCTTGTTTCCATATTAGTGTTGCTCCTTTCTCAAAAAACAACTCAGTATCTGCATAAACTAGTAAATCAACTGATATCTACTCAATTGCTTCCTCAATACTTCTCTCAAAAATTTCCTTTGATGTAACTCTCTTGGATTCTATGTTAATTGTGATTGCTGGAGAGATTCCCAACAACTGTTGTACCTATGGGATAGAGAGCACCTCATGGCAAGCAAATGTCAGCTTAAAGCAAGACAATTTCAATACAAGTTCAAGAAACAAGCGGGGCACTTGATAGGAATGATTTTTAAATTTTGACTAATAGGGGTGACTGAATGATGGTGGGAACTGTGTATCATCTAGTCCTCGTAGTCAGCATGGGAGCTTGATGACCGGAATTGTGCAATGCACAATTCAAACTAGGTCAGGGCTTGGGACAGAATGTGCGTTGCACAGTCTCAGTGGCCAAGTTGGGAGACTGGCTCCTAGAACTACATAGTACAATTGGAGATAGCTCAAGCTAGGCTCTACGCAACTCCAAAATCCAAGCAAGAGGCTTGAGTCTCCAGATTGCGCAAAGCTAGCTGTGCAAGGTGAGATCTAGGCAAGGGGACCCAAATCTACCAGAGGGGAGTGTGAAAAACGAGAATATATGAAATATGGTGTGATACTGAGTGCCGATCTGACTAATATTTTATGAATGCATGTGAAACAAGTGTAGGAATTGATTGAACTAAAGGCAAATGAAGCATGTGAAGGGAGTTGTTGCAAGGGTGACCGTTGATACAAAAACGGGAAAGCACATGCGTCACTTGGGAAAGAAAATATATAACTTGAAACAACACTTCTATAGGCTAAAATATGTTAAAAAACTAGTCGTGTTCAAAGAAACAAGTGAAACAACACTCATACAAACCAAACCACAAAAAATGATAGAAAAAGTGACAAAAGGAAACAAAAGCAAAACTGACCTGGAAAAGCGATGACAAAGCTCTGAAGGTTCCTTGATCTCCTTTGGAATGCTAGAGATTGATTATAGGATGTACAAATGATATTTAGAGGCGTCCATTTCATAGAATTGAGCAAATTGCAATTTATGACACGTGTGCCTAAAATCAAGGAAAAAGTGACACTTGGCGGAAGTTTCTATAAATAACACAAGTGCTTCCTTCGGGTTTCTAAAAATAGATCCATAGATTTTAGGGATGCTTTTTTTGCTTGTTTGAGGTTTTATTTTTTGGGAATACTACCATGCACTTCCTGGAAATATTGCTCAATTCTGGGAAGGACTAGACAACTCTCAGGCTCATGCACTGCATAGTTTCTAAGAACAGTGAGTTCAACACCATTTTTGGGTTGAGTGTCGCACTTCTCCTCCATAACTATTCATTTCTAGAGCTTAAGGCTCACTGACAATTAGTACTGTGCAATTCCCTACAACAAGGCCAATTCCCCTCAAGAATTGCACAGTTTTCTAAGGCAAGCCCATAACTATTGATGGAGCAATCTAGGAGATCAAATTATGGGTTAGAAAACCAACTAAGTGAGAAAACAAAAGCCAATATGAAAATGATAAATCTCAGTCAAAGCATGCATACCTAGATCAGTGGAAGATGAGCTACTGTGGTTGAGAATGAAGGCTCCAAAATTGAAGCATAAGAAAAATTTTGGAGGGTCATTGCAGCTGCTACAACAGGGCCTAAAGCATGCATCAAAGATTTAGAACTCAAAAATTGCAAAAATTAACACCATTTTTGAGATGGCCCCAAATTATCTCCTATATGGATGTAATCTTTTTGTATTTTGAACACAACTATAATAGTACTCTTCATAATTCTACCATCCACAACCCTTTTTAGGTGTTCCCGAGGTTCTACTATTTCACCTCAATTGGTTTAACCTTTCTCATTAAATGAAAAAGAAGAAGAAGAAATATTCTCTCATGCTTGGATTGAGGCAAACCGATACTCAATTTATTAAGCATATCTAGAACATCCAACAACAAGCACATGATAATTACAAAAAAACAATAATATGTTTAAACATCGCCATAATACACATAGATTTCCACACTAGTATAAGGTCAATGATAACATGTGGTTGCACTCAAGCAAGAGTAACTAATAAGACCTAAGAAGAAATTAAATTTGATTTCTTATGAGCCTTAAACCATCAATAAGCTAGTAAGTGAGAATGAATTTTGAATCTACCTTGCTATTTTACCTTAGTTAAGTCGAATGTGATAAAGGTGGAGTTGTTTTCATTTTAATCCCCACCTTTTCTAAACGCACCAACATTGGTTGAGAAATTGGACACTACAAAGTTCAACCTGTTGAAATTGTAACTAGTGTCATTCTTCATAATGTAATGCAATTTCTTTATAAAAACAAAAAATTATTATAATAATCATTATTAATATTTTATCTTTTTTCAAAGATTTTCTTCATGCTTATAGAGTCAAAATAGTAAAAAATAATTTATTATGAGTCAAAAAGAAATGTATTGAGTCAAGTCCCATGTGGAATTTTGTAAGAAAAAGAAATTATATTTTACTTTTGAGTCAAAAATTGAAGACAATACCAATTCTTCCCTCCTTGGACAAGTCGGCCTATGTGGCATCTATTCTACCCTCTTCAACAATTATATATACAATTCAACTCAACCTATTAGAAGATCATTCATCTCTTAACACATCATATCAATTTATGCACCAAATAAGAAGATAAAGACAATTAAAGTCAAACGAGAGAGAATGAAGTCAAAGGAGAGAGAGAATATGAGCTTTCTTCCCTAGTTATACTCACACATGTGGAGGTTTTTATGGTTTTATGAGGCTATTACAAGGAAAAAAATCACTTTCCACTTCAGGTCCAAAATTCTATGTGACTTGACTAGATTTCATAAGGGTTTGACTAGTGTTGACTTTTGTTGACCTTGATTTTATTGTGGAGACTTGGAGGAGGGTTGTCCTAGATCTGTGTGGAATGTTTTGGTCTTGGTCTTGGGTCTTGGATATCTCATTTTGATTTGATTCTATAAGATAATGATTGTTGGGTTTTCCCCCTTGTGGGGTTTTTCCCTGGCTTGGAGCCTAATTCTTGGTGTTCTTTGTCTTTTGTGATATTTATGCTTTGAAGTTTTGTATAATTGCTTGATGAAGAGAAAATAAAATTAAAAATAAGACAACTAACATTCACAATTAATTATAAAGAGAGAGGAATCAAGCATTAAACTATATAGCACTTGGTTTCTCAACATGGTATCATAGCTAAGGTGAGCGAAGGAAGAAGATCAAAATTTGTTGGCACTCTTGATTAAAGACATCTTTGCAACAACTATATCCAATCTCTCCTTTCAATGGCAAGGTACATGAAGCAAGGTCTCAAGCTTGTAAGGGCTCTCTTATAATCCATCAAAGGATAAATCACCAACTTAATCTCTAAGCTATCTAAAAAAATCAAGGATGGAAGTATCTACTCTTTACTTACGGGTTCATTTGAAGATAAAATCACTTGGGTAATTGATAATGGACCTTCAAGGCATATGACAGGTAAAAATGCACATCTCAATACCCTATCTAAAGGAATCTCTTCTTACAAAGTCAAACTTGGAGACGAAAATAATTATTTGGTCAAATGAATTGGATCTACCTCTATAGAGCTAGAAGATGGTGGGAACATTCATCTCAACAAAATCGTTTATGTTCTAGGTTTGAAAAAAAATACTTTCTATTTCTTATTTAGAAGATAAATAAGATAGGGTAGCATTTATTGATGGTAAAGTAATGGTTTCGGTAAAGGGATCTAGTATAGAAAATACAAGGACTATTAGGATTCATTAGGGGAGGTTGTATAGACTTCTAACTTTTCCTCGGTATTTAGTACATTTGGACATCAATCCTTGTGATTTATGGCATAGAAGGTATGGCCATCTCCATTGCAATATATTTCCATCTTTGAGTCAAATGGCTACAAATATACCCCAATAAAAGGAATAGCATCAAGGAGTTTGTAAAGGGTGTGCTCTTGGAAAAAATGTGAAGAAACCATTCCCTAGTAGTGACTCAAGATCCAAGGAGATATTTGACCTAATCCACTATGATGTTTGTGGGCCCATGTCAAAAAAATCACTTGGTAGTCATAAATGCTATGTAACATTTATTGATGATCACTCTAGGAAGACTTGGATATATTTGTTAAAGTCTAAAGATAAATTACTTGAAAAGTTCCAAGAGTTCAAGGAAGAAGTTGAGAATATGTCAGAAAATAAGATCAAGACCCTAAGATCAAATAATTGAGGAGAATATACATCTAAATAACTTTTGGCTTATTGTAAAGAAATTGGGATTAACAGGGAGCCAATAGTCCCCTATAATCCAACAAAGAATAGTGTGTCCAAAAGGAAGGATCGATCTATTGAAGGATGTGTAAGAGACATGCTACATGACCAAGACCTTCCCAAGTTCTTATTGGGATAATCCTCTATGAAAACAATCCACATTCAAAATAGAAGTCCTCACAAAATCCTTGACAACGTGACCCTAAAAAAAGAAATTACTAGAAAGAAGCCTAATGATGATCACCTCAGAATTTTAGGATGTCTTGTGTACATTCATATTCCCAAGGACGAGAGGAAGAAATTAGACCCTAAAAGTATGAAAGAAATATTTTTTGGTTATACCTCTTATCAAAAGCATATATAATTTACATCAAAGAAGAATTTCGTATTGATGTAAGCAAAGATGTCACATTCGATGAAAGCATTTCATACAAGAAGTCTAAGGATATTCCCATTGAATCTGATGAAGAAGAAGGAATTATCTTTCCCAGTGAAGAGATTCTGAGGAAAGACAATCCTCCAAAACATATCATTCATCATCAGGAAGAACCAGAAGGACTAAGTGAACCTGTAATATCTGTCATCATTCCATAAAATCTAAAAATACTAGCTTAATTAAGATCAACTCTACTATTAGAAATTAATTAATGGAGCAATTAAATACACAAAATGTTGTGGAAAACAAATACAGAAATGCATAAAACAAGAGAGACACAAATATACATGGTTCACCCAATTTGTTTTATGTCCATGGAGAAAAAGACAGTCCTTCCTTTTATATTATCCAACAAAGTGAAGGGATATAACCTACAACATATCCTCTGTAATTTACTCTTAGCTCTCACACAACCTCCTCTCTCTCTCTTGCTCAGAATAATCATACACATTCGCAATATAATTCCCTCATATAAGCTGAGGGTTGCCTTCCAGGGAAAAAAATCCCTAAATTAACATAACATCTACCGCCGGATCATTCGCCTAATGAATGACCTGGATCAACTATGAAATTACAATATTTTACAAGGAAATTTTTCATCTAGTTTTAGCTTCGAAGGAATTTCCCTCAAACCCCCACGAGGGGGAGGGGCTCATAAAATTCGTCATTGCCCCCCCTGGACCCCCTTGACGATGATTAAACAAGTAGTGTTGTCGCCCCATTAGGAATATGGATCCAACGCGACTGAAACAAAATCCTATGAATAATCAAGAATATAATTAGGCTCCACACCCAACATCTACAAGAATCCAAAGGACATGCAACAACAAAAGGAACATTCATAGAAAGCAAGAAACCCAAGAGATATTCAATTTATGCATCATATATGACCAAAATCATTGAAACAAAACCTACCTCCAATGAAAAGGAAATTGAACATCAAGTGTGGAAGAATACAATGTTAGAAGACTATGAATCAATAATGATGAAAGATGTTTGGGAAATTATTCCCAGAACAAAGGACAAATTTTTTGTTACTTCCAAGTGGGTCTACAAAATTAAGCATGCAACTGATGGGAGTATTAACAAATACAAGGCAAGATTTGTGGTTAGAGGATTCCCTCAACAAGATAGAATTGTTTTTTATGAAACTTTTTCTCCTACAACTAGTTACATAACAATTAGATCTCATATCTCTATTGCAGCTTCTATGGGATGGAATATAGAGAAAATGGACTGAATGACACAGTTTATGAAGAAGTATACATTGAGAAACATCAAGGATTTGAAGTGCATGGAAAATAAACTCATGTTTGTAGGTTGAAGAAGGCTCTATATGTCTTAAAACAAGCCTTTAGAGCATGGTATGCCCATATATATTCTTATCTATTAAGACTTGGTTTTGTTAAGAGTACTACATATTCAAACCTATACATTAAGATAGTAAAGAATGATCACGTGAATATATTATTATATGTGGATGACTTACTGATAAAAGGTGTGGAGAATCAGATTCGGCAATGTAGGAAGGAATTAACAACTGAATTTGACATGAAATATATTGGACTAATGCACTATTACTTGGGACTTGAAGTGTGGAAAAAACCTGGTGAAATTTATCTTGGTTAAGGAAAATATGTGATCAAAACTATACATAAGTTTGGAATGATGGATAATAAACATATGAACACATTGATGGTCACTAATTTTAAGAAGCTAAGAATTTCAGACTCAATTTTTGTTGACCCATTATCTTATCAATAACTAATTGGTTCTTTGATGTATCTCATAAGCACCCGACCATATATATGTTTTCTGGTGAATACTCAACCAGTTTCAGATGGAACCTAGACACGATCATTGGATAGTAACAAAATACATCTTGAGATATCTTCGTGGGACCATATATCATTGTTTGAGATACATTACAAGAAATGTGATTCATTTATTAGGCTACATAGATTTAGATTGGGCAGGCAAGGATGCAGATGGAAAAAATACTACAGGTGGTTTCTTTTGTTTGGGATTCACTACTGTTTCATGGATGAGAAGAAAACAAGACTTAGTTGCATTGAGTATTTTTGAACCTGAATATATATCAACCAATGAATTTAGTTGTGAATAGGTTTGGCTCCATAATTTGCTAGCTGATTTTTTTAAAGGACCTTTGGATTCAACCATCATATGTTGTGACAAATAAAGCTATATAAAGATGATAGAGAACCTAGTTTTTCATGTGAGGAAAAAGCGCATAAATGTCAAGTATTACTACATTCATAGCATGGTCCAAGATGGAGTTGTGAAGCTACAATATATCTCCATTGATGAGCATGTAGAAGATGTATTGATGAATATCCTTCCTAATAGGGATCATGAGTATTTGCGAGACAAGTTTGGACTTATGGATATCTCCTCCCTGGTTGAGAGGGGATGAGGGTTGATATCGTTTTCTCCATGTGTCACATACTATGGATACAAATAACAACCATAAGCCTAGTGCATGAAAACTGATAGGGAGAATAGTGGATTGGATAAGCATCAAAGACATACATTCTTGACTCATGTATTGTGATTAACTAGGATTAACATCTTAAGTTGGATACACGAACTTGGTAAAGAATGGTCTAGAAGATTTACTTTTCCTTGGATTAGGAAATGGTCTTATGAGGTCATACCTTTGAAACATGTGGGTGGGGTATGTGCCTCTAGAGGCAGTGGTGTCCAAATTTATGTCTCCTAAAATTGTGCTCTGATATAGTGGAGAGATAAAGCATACTTGTCAAGGCCTTGAAATTTTGAGAATATTAGCTATGATGATGTAAATCATCATTGATTCTTATTAATATAGATCCTTTCTTATATGAATATTTCATCTTGATTATATCTTGTTGTGTCATTATGAATACCTCCCTAGTTAAGAGGTAGTGTTACAATTATAGCTAGTGTGAGTATTCATAATGTAACATAATTTCTTTATAAAAAAAAATATTATTATATTCATCATTATTATTATTATTATTTTTGGTCAAAGCATGTTCTGCATGCTTATAGAGTCAAAAGAGTAAAAAATAATTTATTATGAGTAGAAAATAAATATATTGAGTCAAGTCCCATTTGAAATTTTGTAAGAAAAATTAATTATATTTTATTTTTTAGTAAAAAAAGTCAACACGAGACCAAGTTGACCCTCCTTGGACAAGTTTGCTTTATGTGGCAACTGTTTGACCCTCTTGGATAGCTATATATACATGTCAACTTGACTTCTTGGAAGATCATTCATTCAATCAACACATCACATTGATTTCTATGCCAAAAAAGAAGATAAGACATTTGAAGTCAAAGGAGAGAGAAGGAAGTCAAAGGAAAGAGAGAAGAAAAGTTTTATGACCTAGTTTTTCTCACATGTGTGAAGTTTCTTGTGATTTTCTGAGACTATTACGAGGCCAAAATTTGACCCCCATTGTAGGTATGAAATTTTCTGTTATTTGACCAAATTTCAGAAGTGTTTGACTAGTGTTGACTTTTGTTGACTTTGACTTGATTTGAGGAGACTTGGAGGAGGGTTGACTTGGATATTTGTTACAGTTTTTGGTCTTAGTCTTGGGTCTTGGATATCTTAATTTGATCTAATTCTATAAGAGAAGGATTGTTGGGTTCACCCACTTATGGGGGTTTTCCTTGGCTTGGAGCCTAATTCTTTGTGTTCTTTGTCTTTTGTGATATTTATGCTTTGAAGTTTTGTATAATTTCTTAATGAAGAGACCAAAAAATTAATAAGAAGACAACTAACATTCACAAGTAATTATCAGTAAAGAGGAATCAAGCATTACACTATCTAGCACTTGGTTTCTCAACATAACCCTAATTAGATCAAACAAGATACAACATATAAAATCATCGTCTCTAATATGAGTGCAAACTAGTAAAATATACAACTCTATTACATTATCAAAGTGAGGAAACTTGCCAACTGAGGAAAGTAGTTCATGAGAAACTAGGTTTAGAAATGATTCTCCGTTAGATACAAGAACTTGATGCAATGGGGATCACTGCTTTTCAAGGGGGATGCATAATCTAGGCATCTATTTAAGATTCAACTCAACAATTTTCTTGATGTTTCTCTTAGAAATGGACCTAATTCTTGCTAGCTCATGGGTACTAAACTTATAACATGCTTTTTGGCCCCTCATATACATTTTTGATATCTTGGATGCTCTAGACCCATATAATGGGTCTAACTTACAAAACTTGTAAATCTCGAAAAAAAAATTAACAACACAAAAAGTGCCCAAAATAGAGTTTCTATATGAAAGTTTTGGCCTTGAGAAGTCAATGTTATAACGAGAGTCCATAGGGACCACCTTTTTTTCACAAACTCAATCTATGACATTAAAGTTTTTACCCCTTAAGAATTTGAGCATTATAATAAATTATAATTCTTAACATTAGATTTTGAATAAACATAGTAGGCACTTCTCTATTTTTCTCAAATATAACAAAAACAATTGAACTAGTGTATAGATATAATGTTTTCACTAATTATTGAATAATAAAACCTAATTTTTAATAATTTTTGTTTTGTTTTATATTTTATTATTATTTTCCATTCTATTTTCAATTCAATTGAAATTAATGTATGTTGCTCATAAGAATTATAAATAGTTATATTATTTTGATTAATGAAGGTTATTGTATTCTTTTTCAACAATAAGCTTCACACATTCATTCCTGTGACAATAATATCCACAGATCATTTTGAATGCATCTTTTATGTAACTCGTTAGTGTACACATATGAAACTTTGATTGAGAGTTTATTTTTTTCATTATTGTTAATTTTAGTGGGATTTTCAGGCAGGGCTCAAGTCCATCGAGGGGCATGGGGTGTGAGGGTCGCGGAACTCGTTGGGGTCGCACCTCCTCGATAACCTCCTTGCCATGCAATTGTCGTAATACAACAATCCAATGTGGTCGTGGCATAGGTGGAGGTAGCCACAAACAGTTTCATGGTCATGCTACAATGTCTCGAGGTCGCAGCAATCAGGGATGTGTTGGGTCAGTGGGTCGAACTCCTTCCAAGCAGTCAAGAATCTCCATGGCAGTCCTCGAGGTGGTGAAATATGTCTCTGCTCGTTGATGCCTTCGATTGAGCCCATGGGGAGAAGCATGAGGCCATCATGACCAAACTTGAGCAAATACAATACTTCTAATGCCATGTTCGTGAAAGGGTCACAGTGGTATGTGTAGGAAACACTTGCTAATAGAAATAGGTGGAAAAACTAAAAACTTGGTGATAAGTCCCATCAAAAGGTACATTCTGAATATTAATATGCCATCCTTCAGCCTTAAATCTATCCTTCTCTTGCATTAATTCACATTTTTCATTATATTATGCTTAGTAAGGGTAGTAAAAGGTGTTTATAATAGTATGTGGCTTAATGTGGTTTAATTGGAGGAAAATGAAGCATTTTTTAGGCTATTACTATGTATGGGCTTAATGGAGACAACTATGAGAGAATCTAGGGGGGTTTTCCACCTCCTTAACTCCCTAAAATTGTCTTGGGATTGCCATATCCTCTCTCATCAATTCGAGTTCATTGGCAGTCTAGTGACTCCTAGTCCAAGTAAAGATCAAGAAGGACAAGATCCACCATTTGCAAGATAAAGGAGGGAACTATTCCCACTTTCAAGGGAGATTCTTCAGCAGCCCCTTTATATAAATAAACTAGAAGAAGAGCTCATTACTATTGGATTTTTTTGTTCATCTAGGTGTAGTTATTGAGCTCCAAGCTTAACATTGTTATTTTAGACTTTTATGTGATGTATTAGACCTACACTTTTTGATAATGAGAAGTTGGATTTTAAGTTGCATCTGAGTTAGTTTCATAGGGTTGATACACTCGAGTTTGGGCCCAACATAGAGGTTTTGTTCCCTCTTCTTATACTTATGTTTCATTTTTATTCCAAGCAATTCATAGTTTCTTGCATTTCAGTAGAAATTAACCTATAAAATCATGTGGTTGCAACCTTTACATGATTCACCTCTCTTGTGGGAGAATGAGTGGAAGGATTCACAACCACAACCCAAAAAGATTGTGTTAATGATTTCTTAGAAATGTATTAGTGTTATTTCTCATGTTTTACAATTACATTCTATAGTTTAGAAGTTAGTTTAGTGATTGGATTAGTGGTATTAGATGAATTAGATGTAACTTAGATTCAACTCATATTTTCTATCATAAGTTATTTAATTTTTTAAATGATAAATGGATGCATGCATGTGATTGATTGCAAGGATGATTGATAAGAAGGGAAGGGAACCTTCGCCACTTCCACCCTTAGCTCTTTCATCTACTCCTTCCACCAATAAACATTGTCCCCAAAACCTTGGTTTATAAGTTATTCTACCTAGGTCACCAAGAGCACTCATCCTAGTGCAAGACAATCCTCCAAGAGGTCATGAGCTTGGATAGGTTCTCAAACCAACCTCCTTTCATTTTCTTCAACTACTATCCACCTCTCCATACCCTCAAGCCAACATTTTCACCTTCAAAAACCACTCGAATGGCCTCCTGTAGCAATCATGTGTAGCAGCCTTTCCTTCATCAATTTTGACCCCCATTGCAACTTTCACTTAGCATAGATGTGTAATGACCCCCATATATGATAAAATGATCAGGAAAAGATCCTACGCCACTCCAAACCTTCCTTGTCTTCACTGCAAAAATAGAGTAGAGTTAGTTTCTTTATCATGCAAGTAGGTTATTGATTTATGAGCAAGTATGAACTAGGTAGATGGTACCTACAGTTCTAATTGGTAGTTTGATGAATTATCCAAGATAAATTAGTTCCCTTTCTGCAAGATAATGAGGTAATTAGATAAATTTTACAAGATAACATATTCATTTCTGCAAGTAGGTTAGCCTTTTTCTTTTCATGAATTGAGGAGTTATGGTTTTACACGTTAAGTTAATGAAATTTCCATTTTCATAGCTAGAAACAATTTCCAATTTTCCTTTTATCAAGATTTCATTCTAATTCAGTAGGAGGAAGGGTATTTGAGCACTTTTTGATCTATTGCCTTAACTAAGGGTGGCATGAGTGGAATCCTATCTAATGTGCATAAAGCACTATCACCTTGAATTTTGTACAAACTTGGGGTTGATAATTTGAGCTAAGGAGCCCTTGGGAGTTGCAACATTATTGGTGCAATACTAGGGCTTGCCACCTACCTTGCTCACTTTGAGCACCATGTCAATTGCCTATATCTCACTCCTCCTCCTCCAGGTACAAGACCACATAATCCTACTTCAATTACCTCTGATGACTGATCATGATCACTAGTGTTTTTACTGTTCCTTTAGTTTTCTAGAATGTTAGATCTCTCGGGGTATGGACCTCTTAGCTGGAAATTTTGATTTTTGTATGTTGTATGGTTATCGCATTGGTCAAAAAACCTGGTCAGAGTGAGACCACATGCATTTTGACATCCGTGAATATGATTTTTATTAATAAAAACTCTTTGACTTACAAAAAAAAAAATAATAGCTTTATTAATTAATAAATAAATAACAATTAATTAATTCATTTAGATTTCATTCATTATTAATTCATCCATTCATTCATTTTTATTAAATAATTATTATTTAATAATAATTAATAAATTCATTTTTATTTCATTCATCATTAAGTAATTAATTAATACATTTAAATAATTAATTGAATAAATCATTCATTCATTCAATAATTAATTCAGTAATTCATTAATTCACTAAATATATTAATTAATACACTACTAATAATTAAAAAAATAATTAACAATAAATATTGGACCATGGTTGATTCTAAAAATTATAAACCCAAGGTATATAAACCCTAAGGTAAATATTATAAACCCTAAAAGAAACATGATTGACCATGGTTGATTTCCATATTGAGATAATCCTCGTCACAATGCGACGTTGGACTATTGTTGACCATGGTTTACCATGATTGATTTTCATACAGAGACAACCTTTATCACAATGTGAAGGTGAATCATGGTTGATTTTAATATAGATATAAACATTCTCACAATGCGATATTCAACTATGGTTGAATATGGATGACCATGATATATACTATAAACCCAATGGAATAATAAACCAAAGGGATTGATATAATAAACCCAAGGGCTTAATACTAAAACCCCAAGGGAATAATACTAAAATTACAAGGGATTATGAACCCAAGGGAATAATATTAAACATAAGGGACTAATATTATAAACCCAAGGTATATAAACGCTATGATAAATATTACAAACACTAAGATAAACATGGTTTACCATGGTTGATACAATCCTTATCACCATGTGACGTTTAACCATGGTTTACCATGTTTAACCATGGTTTATTTCCATATCAACATAATCTTTGTGACAATGTGATGTTCGACCATGGTTGACCATGATTGAACATGGATGACCAAGTTTGATTTTATAAAACATGGTTGAACAAGATTGAACTTGGATGACCATGGTTGAGTATGGTTGATGATGATTATCAAATTAATACAATCTTTGTCACAATGTGATATTGGACCATGGTTGAGACAATGATTGATTTTCATATTGAGACAATCTTTTTTACAATGTGACGTTGGAGAAAGGTTGATCATGAATGATTTTATAAAAAATGGTTGACCATGGTTGAATAATATTAAACCCAAGGGACTAATATTATAAACCCAAGGCATATTAACCCTAAGATAAATATTATAAACACTAAAATAAACATGGTTGATTTTCATATTGAAACAATCCTTGTCACATGTGACATTGGACTATGGTTGACCATGATTGATTTTAAAATTGACTGAATATTTGTCATAATGTGACATAGGACTATGGTTGACGATGGTTGATTCTCACATTGACACAATATTTACCATAATGTGATGTTGGACCATGATTGACCATGATTGAATTTATAAAACATGGTTGACCAAGATTGATATTATAAATCCAAGGGAATACAAAACCCTAGGGATTAATACTAAAAACCAAAGGGCTTATATACCTAAGGGAATGATATTAAACCCTATGAATATGAACCTTTAGATTAATAAACCCAAGGGATTGATATTATATACCCAAGTGAATAATAAACCCAAGGGATAAAAATTATAAACCCAAGGTATATAAACCCTAAGATAAATATTATAAACCCTAAAATGAACATGGTTGATGATGGTTGATTTCCATATTGAGACAATCCTTGTCACAATGAAATGTTGGACCATGCTTGACCATGCTTAACCATGATTGATTTTCATATCAAGACAATATTTGTCACAATAAGACATTGGACCATGGTTGACCATGGTTGATTTTCATATTGAAACAATCGTTATCATAATGCAACATTCGACCATGGTTGACAATGGTTGAATATGGTTGACAATGGTTGGATATGATTGACGATGGTTGGATATGATTGAACATGCTTGACCATGATAGATATTATAAGCCTAGGGGAATAATAAACCAAAGATAATAATAAACCCAAGGGATTAATAATAAAACACCAAGGGATTATGAACCCAATGGAATAATATTAAACCCAAGGGACTAATATTATAAACCCATTGTATATAAACCCTAAGATAAATATTTTAAACACTAAAATAAACATGGTTGACCATGGTTGATTTTCATATTGAGACAATCCTTGTCATAAAGAGACATTGGACCATGGTTGACCATGCTTAACTGTGGTTGATTTTCATATCAAGACAATCTTTGCTACAATGTGACATCTGACCATGGTTTACCATGATTGACAATGGATGACCATGTTTGATTTTATAAACATGGTTGACCAAGTGTTACACAGTATTTTGTCACACTTCCCGCACTTCCCTGTGTCATACCCTGGAGTGCCCAAAACTTGGCAATTATGCAGTGTGCCTATTTTGATATGCAGTCCAGATCCTCCCTCAAGGACTAATGAAAACATGCCTTGAACCTTCCCTAAAGAAGTGAGCTCAAAACCCTAATTTTAGGGTCAACTTGACTGTGACACTACCAACTCGTGCTTATGGTAGGTTTCACCATATTATCCTCATGCTGACAGCGTGTGTTTTACCTAGATACTCATGCTAATCTGTAAAAGGCAATTTTTCCCAAAGAGGACAAGAAGCTTCATGATCTAGAGGATTCCAAAACAATGAGTTGGAGTTTGTTTGTTGTGTATGTGGTCGAATTATCTCAATATTTCCCTTTTATCTTATCCCTATGAGCTTCCTCCTTGAAATGAGGGCCTTTCCCTATCTTTGGAGAGATCTTAACTCCCTCTCCCTGCCTATATAATCATCTCTTCCATTAAAAAATGGTTGGTCTCTAATTATTTGCACCCTTACGCTAAGATATTGCCTACATGCTATTCACATTGGCTTGGAGAAGGAGTGCCTGGAGAGCTTCAACTTGGACTTGGAAATTCACTCAAGGAGAGCTTAATAACATCAAGGCCTAGGTTGTATGCTTCCTCTTTTATTCATTAATATATACAACTATTGGTTCACTTTCCATAAATGCTTATGTCAATGCATCATTTATCCTAATGCTCCTTGATTTGTTAAGTGGATTACATTCAATTATGCTTGTTGCACTTTTATGCTTTGTTGTGCCTTTGTCCTCTTGTGCAGGTATTAAAATGTTATGAGAAGTAAGGACTAAGCCTAAGGAGCAAGCGATTAATATATTCAACAAAGGAGTGCATTATAGCATCATAAAGAGGTAGGTCTCCTTCCTCTTCTCTCATTTCGATTTTAATTTATGAAAGTGTCTTGTAGATTGTCTCGTTTGTTGCTAGACCCACTCATTGGGCTAGAGGGATTGTCTTTGTCCACAGAGAGGATTTACCTAGATAATAAAATGGCGACTCCACTGTGGAAGCTATAACCTTTCCATCTATTCCTTTGATTCGATTCCCTAATGAATTTGGCTAACCATCACTGTACATTTACACAGTCACTGCTTTTTTGCTTGAGAGTGTTGAGTCTTATCTGATTTTTAAAATTTTTTATTTTTTCCTTATTTTCCTCGCCCAATGCATTTTCTAGTCTTACAAAAGCACTGGCAGCACTGCTTTTCAATTTACAGTCACGCTTCTCTGCATTTCATCGATGCTTTTCCTTTAACAGGCGTATTGATCCCAGAGGCTAGAAAAAATTAGGGTTTATTCTTATTTTCAGTGGATTTCAACCTCTATGAGTGATTTTCTAGTGTGATTACAATGTCTCTATCCTAATTATTATCTTTTAGTGGTTGCAATTGCCTCTTGGTTTCTTTTGATGTGTGATTGAAACTTGATTGCCTTCTAGGGTTTCTAGATCTAGATCACCCTTCACTCATCACTTGGCTTGTCTTTGTGAGATTTATTGCCTCCATTTAGGAGTTTTATTGCGGTCAGGACACCATATTCAAGTTGCTTTCGGTTCATATTTGTGAAGTTGTTTTAATTAGTATTGTTTCACATTTTTACTTTTGAAAATTACTTTTTCTCCATTGTCAAAAGTGGATTAAAATTATTTTCTTTGGTGAAACTGAAAGTATATGCTTGTTTTGTTTCCATTGATTCAAAAAGAAAAGTGAGAGGATTTCTTGATTTAAGTATTTTTGAAACGATTTGTATTCAAAACCAAAAAATGAATGAAATTTTCATTTTAGTTGTTTTGGATTCCATTTTTCCTTTGCTTGTGCATTAGTTTTCCTTTTGAATCAAAGTGAAAGAAAAGAAAAAAATATTAGTGCATCTTAGTGAAAAAAAAATGATTTTTGTTTCTCATAAGATTTCATTGAGGCGTCGCATTTGTTAGTAAAAGTGAAAAAGTAGTTTTCATTTTAACATTTTGCATTGGAAAAGTTAGGGAGTTATGTTTTGATGCATTTTGCTTGATTGATGCATTTTTTGGTTTTCTCTCTTCCCTCATTAGTTTAGCCTTCATTAAATGAAAAGATTCTATTTTTCTCATTTAGTTGCATGATAGGAATTCAGGTGACATCGTTGATCCATAAAATTGAAACCTAATTCAAGATAAACGTAAAATTTACCTCAAGTAATCTAAGGAGCATTTGTAACTTAACACAAATATCTAGAGGTCTAGGATAGAGACATGTTTTGGCGTCTTTAAACATAGCATTTGTCGTTAACTGCCTGCATTGTTTGTTGGGGCTGAAATATCATTCTATTATGGGCGTATATCGAAGGTTATCCAGTTATCTCGAGTACATAGGAGGTACTTCAGTATGCCAAGTATATCAAAATGCTCTCACTGAACAGTTATGCATTAGACAACACTAACACAGACTTGCGCTCCCCGTATCATCAAGTATATATTGGGAGATCCCACAAGGTTTTTATCCTCTAGCCACAAGTAACTGATTTAGTCACCTTGTAAATGTGATAAACTGAACACAACATTCGGTGAGCTAAGGTGTATATAATGGTTCATGAATACTTGGTAAACCCTCTTGCCTATAATTATCTCTTTTTATTTATTTGTTGTTTTGAGTTATAAAATTAACTTTCAACAATAATATGTCGAACCCATGCAGTTTCTTCTTGACCTCACATTGAGTAATTCCTTGTAAATTTTAATTGTTAAAAAACCTCAATGAATCATCACTTCTCCTTCTACTCTCAATAAAAATTCATCATATCTTAACCATTTCTCTCACCTCATAGTTCCCCTTCATCATCTGATATTGAAGGGTCATCACAAGGAGTTCATCCTAAACTTTCATAGTCACTTGAAGCTGAAGGATTTGAACTTCAAATTGTCCCAAGTATGCAACCCTTTCTTGTCATCCCCCACCTTGAGAATCATTGTCATCTCAAGAGTCTAATATAGAAACCCCTGAGAGTCCACAGACGTTTGTTTTATACCCTCTGAATCTATTTTTTGATTCATTTGTGATATCTCCTCAACATCCTTATAGTCCATACGATCAACCTGGTGTTCCTTTGGAGTTATCTCCTCATCCATCTTAGATTCATCCTCGCCAACTATTTCCACCTATGGCTTCAGAAGGTATGATTCCAACTTCTCCTCGAGGTCCTCTCGAAGTCTTAGCTACTCACACTCCTACTGTTGATAATGATTCTAAATATGACTTCCCCCAAAAGGCTTTCCTTATGTAGGAAGATTTCCATCTCAACCACCTCCTCAAAACAGTGGGCATATGCTTCCACATGGTTATACGACTTTGGCTAAACTAGTTTCAGGAACTCCAAATGCTTCTTCGTTATACCAAAATTCAATTTGGTCATCGAATGCTATGATTACTTCTCGCCATTTTATTCCTAATTTGACCTATCATATCCCTGTGCAAACTATCATTTATTGAGTTATAATTCAAATGACTATTCCGACACAACCATTACCTTCGTTTCAACCTTCCATTCCTGTGCAACCGACAATTTTGGTTTATAACTCTATAAGTTCCTCAATTCCCTCATCAAGTGGACAAAATGTGTCACCATCTCATTTGTAACATGGGGTGCAAAATCCAAATATCTCTCTTGTTTCAAGTGGAACCCATGTGAGTGGATCACAACCTCACATGGTTGGAGTCAATCAACCTATTGGTGGTATTTGTTGGACACCTAATCCTCAATGGGTTAGTGTGGAAGCCGAATGGAAAAAGCAGTCCAAGAGACCTTGGGATGTGAATCCCAACGGTCACATAATGTACCATAAATATACATCATTTGTGAATAAAAAAATGTAATGCATGATTTATCTTTACTATTTGTTCTCGCTCACCATGTGTGTTTAACATGGTATCAGAGCCATGATGCGTGGCCTGTTTTCCCTGAGCAACTGGCCTGAGTTGCCTTGAATAGTGCTGACTAGAGCTGGCCTAGTCTTCTATAACGCTCTATTAATTCTGCCATCCCTACGTTGTACCTGCGCTCTGCTCCATATTCCATTACCTGCTTCATACAGAACATTGCCATACTACTACGTAACCTGCGCCCTGCTCTTCTTAAGTGCTGTACTGTCCAGCGCTGCATGCCTCTGCCTGAACGCATCTGACGCATCTGTCTGGTTAATGCCTGAAGGAGAACGTTACTTTTGTACCTGCTCCACCTGCATACAAAAGGCTGCTCTCTGCATACAAAACGCTCCTGCGCTGTCATTTCCTGTTTCAACACTGATGCCTGACATGGTATGAGAAACGTTGTTTAACGTTCCTCCCATTGGTGCACACGGGACGCTTTTTGGATTGGTTGATGGAGCGCTATATTTTGAGATACCTGAGAGGGAACAAATAATCGAGAGCGCACCTGAGCGACATCTTCGCCACATCAGCATATATTGATCGCTGCCTCATCCATCGAACGGCCTCCCATCTATACCTCGGCCTCTCCATTGAACTTCGGTATCCCCGCTCCTCTGGTTGACATGGTCGTGCCGATTGCTGAAAACAACAGTGTATACTTCCCACAGCTACGTTGAAAATCCACTGTGAGGGCTGGTTTTTGGTTCTGTTGTACGTTGAAGACCACCTGTAGCACGATTTTCTCTCTCCCTTAGTGAGTCGAGTCACTTCCTTTTTATTTTCTATGCAAGCGGCCACTACACGAACGAGCTTCCTGTGGAACAAAGGAATCGAATCTTTCATCTCTGCTGAAAGTCGTGCGTTGGGAGCGGCTCGTTACATCAACCGGCGAGAAAGAGGAACCAGTGAGTGATATATCCAAGACCACATATCAGCGTATAGGTTCCGTTTGTTGTTTAGCGATTGTGATTTATGGATATGTTGACCGAATAGTGTAGAGACAGAGATACATAGTTGTTAATCCGAGTCTTTACCATGATAAAATCCCGCCTGTAACCATAGCCGGTGCGATATACATCTACGTGAGTCTTTGTACATGATAGCGGTCCAGCTATATAACCGTCGCCGATACCAAAGCCCTATAATAAAAATATGTCGTACGAATTGCAAAACTCCTTTTGGATGCTAGAAAGCGCTTGGAATATCGAGTTACTGCGGAATGTAATTATTTCCCAAAACTTGCATCGGAGCAAAGAAAAAGAAACACAAGGCTCTCTGATCACGTGCTAAAAACTGTATGAAATTGGAAGACATATAAACTTGCATGAAATTATGTAATTTCATAGATATTGTACTCGTGCTCCCGTAATGCGTCATGGCATAGATACGAGGGCATATAAGTTTCAAAATTATATTTCAATAAGAGGCCGACGAGAATGATGGATTTGCTCAGTTCAAAGCTTTCAACACTGCACAATAATTTTTTCTGTTCCCATTCTTAGAACGATATTTTATTCCATATCTACCTCAAATTTACAACTCGTGGATGCGTATAGGAGTATTTAAAGGGATGGATTTGAATCTGTATGTAAAAGCTTATGGTTTGAAACATATGACTAAAATGTCTCCGCATTCAAGTGATAACTTGTGAGTTTAAAGAAATTGAAGGATAAGTTTCTGCATGATAACGCCTGCCTATAACTATCGCCCATATCAAATAAAGACAAGAACAGCCTGCGGATGTGTGCCAATGAAAATATATATACATGTTGTATTGTTAATTTCTGAGGACGCTGTGTTGTGCATGCGCTCTATTTGCAACCCGTGGCTGTCTGAGTTGTATATTCGTCAGTGAAACTGTATTGAGGGGGTGGATATATATAGTCATAAGCGTTAAATCAAAACCTTGTCCGTGAATAAATCCAACCTATAACTAGCGCTGATGATAGTAGAGGATTTCCAGTGGGTGAAATGTCTTAAGATGGAGATTTGATCAGCATTATGAAGTGAATTTGAAGCAATTTTGAAGACATTTTTTGGCAGTCATTCTAGGAGCAGTTTCTTGTAGAGATTCTGGAGCAGTTTCTTGCAGACATCTTGCATGATTTCCATAGCAGCCAGATGCTCTGAAGTTTGAAGTTGAGGACAACGCTCATCTTCACATTTATATATATATATATA
>APFE030317336.1:587-85873 GCA_000404065.3 Pinus taeda | reverse complement strand
GTTGTTGGTCATCCTTAAACCATCACAGGTTGAGACTTCCCTTCTTAGGTTGAAGTTTACCTTTTATGCGGGGTGAGGCCTCCCTTTTATGGTTGAAGGTTTCCCTCTTTAAAACAATAGGATCACTTCCTCTAGCAGAAGACTTCAGCTTCTTGCCAGTTTTGGAAGAGTTCCGGGAACTGCACTAAGCGTTCCAGTGTTGGTGGCCATCCTTAAAACACCGCCCTTTATACCAACATTTCATAGAGCACATTCAGCCTAGTGCTGCCATGCATATTTGCACATTTTGTATTACAGCTCTCTTTTGGACTCATACATAACCCTTCAGATTAAGGGGGGGAATGTTGGACACCTAATCCTCAATGGGTTAGTGTGGAAGCTGAATGGACAAAGCAGTCCAAGAGACCTTGGGATGTGAATCCCAACGGTCACATAATGTACCATAAATATACATCATTTGTGAATAAAAAAATGTACTGCATGATTTATCTTTACTATTTGTTCTCGCTCACCATGTGTGTTTAACAGTATTCCTAATCCTGTAGAATCATCTATTCTGGCTGGAGTAAGTAATGTCTAGTATCAACAGCCTTATATGGCTTAGATACCCCTCCAACAGTCTTATGTTCCATATGGTTCACAAGCACTTAAAAATCCACCTTATATTCTGCAAATAGTTCCCCATGTGCAACCTAGTCAAAATCCTATTCTTGGTGCATATGGTCAAATCCCAATTGGAACTTATCAGTACCAACAAGGAATTACTCAAGGAATTGTTCAAAAACAACCTTTACGGTAGAAAGGGAAACCGTTTCAATAGTAGGGGCAACCTTTGCAGCAATATCAACAACCTTTGCAACAACAAACACAATTTTTCCAACAACCAAATCAACCCTTGTATCTGCAAGATCAACCATTACAGCAGCAAGGTCAGCCCTTCCAGCAACAAACTCAACCTTTATATCAACAAGGTCAACTACTGTAGAAGTAGGGCCAACAATTTCATTACCACGGTTAGCAATTGCAGTAACCTTACAATCCATATGCCATGCACAATGTTTATCCAGCTTATGGTTATCAACAGCCTATGGCATGTCAATATAAACCCTACCCTGGGCAAAATCCACCTTATGGTTAGGGTATCCCTCAGTGGGGGAAAAATCAAGCCCCTAATGGTCAAAATCCTCCACTTTTGGGGCAAAACCCTTACCAACAAGTTTGGAATCCACAAACTGGGCCTTATCAAAGGCCTTACATGCCTTTAATCCTCAATTTCCATTTCTAGTGATGTTGGAACTACCAGATGTCTCAAGGCTTACCTATGATCCAATTCTTCATTCGTCTTATTGGCCTCTATTTCCCACTAATATTCCCAGCGATTTTCCAAAATTTGAAGGAAAAAATAAAGAAGACCCTCAATCCCATGTGATGACATAGCACTTATAGTGTTCTTCCAATTCCTACATTGATGATTATGTTCGTCTGCACCTCTTTCAGCAAACCTTGACAGGTGTTGTTGCAAAGTGGTGCATCGAGTTACCTTTAGAGGTACCTATGAAGACTTCAATTCTTTAGCCATGGCCTTCCTCACTCACTTCCAGTTACTGGTTCATTATGAAACTGATACCCACTTTCTCACATCTCTAAAATAGGATACTGCGACCCATATCTCCAATCACATCCATGAATGGAGACGTCGACGTCACCTCCCCAAGTTTGAAATCCCTGATGAGTTGTTAACCGAATGGTTCAACAAATCATTTGTAAACAAAATCACTGCAGACATAGCAATGAGAGGTTTTTTTGCTGAGGATCAAGCCATTTCCCGTGCCCAGTTTTTGGATTTGGTTTATTCCCAGTCTGGCACGCTATATGAGATCTTACCTAATGCTCCAAGGCCATATTTAGATCCAACATCTTCGAAGTCTCTATATGTACCACCTATCGATGGTATTATTGGATCAATATATCAAACTTCTACAAAATATTCCTTAAAGAAAAAATCTGTTTCGAATACTAGTTCCAATTCTCCTTCGAAAACCCCCTCAAATCCTGGTAAAACCTCTTAGTTTAATTCCATTCAATATACCACGGTAGACAAAGCCTCCAAACATAAGAAGAAGGGTAAAAGTAAAGAAAAATATAATACCCCAAAATAGGATCCTCCTAAGCCATCTATTGATGATACCTCAAAACGTAAGCCTAAGTATCCTTGCCTCATTTCTGAGGAAGATCATTACACCAAGGATTGTCCCAGTCATGTGGAAGTTAGTCATTTATTGAAAGGGACTCCAACTATACTGGAAGATCCATTTCCATAACATCACACTCTATTGATAGATCAACCACAATCCTCTACCTATTCAAGTTCATAGGTTTACATGAGTAGCACAATGCCTATTTCTGTTGCCACCCAGTCAAAAGATCATCAAACTCCTCAAAAGCAGATGGTGGAAAAGGAAGCCATTGATACACCACCTACTTCCGCTCCACCCAGTTCTGGTCCTCCTCAAGTTGAGAGACCTAATAAAGAATCTGTCATTTGAATACCTCCTAAAGCTGTGCTTCGGAAGTCCTCTTATAATCCAAACACTAGAGCTACTCAACGTTACAGTATTGTTGAAGATCTGGCTCAAGCACCTTCGGTGATGTCCACCTTGGAATTTCTCCAAACTTGTCCAGCATAGCAGAAATCATTATTGTGTTCCATAGGATGAATTGATCCCACAAATTTGAATTTGATCACTTTTAATCTGGAAAACCATGTACCTCGTCTTCCTCATCAAATTACATTTTTTATTCAAGTCATTATAAAGGGAAAGACGATTCATCGGACTATCATTGATGAATTTTCTTCCACCTTAATCATGTATGTTTCATGTTGGAAATCCCTTGGCTCTCCACCTCTAAATTAGTCCTCGAATACCTTAGAATCCTTTGATGGCAGAGGCTCCCATCCTTATGGTATTCTCACAAGTTTTCCCATCACCTTGGAAGGGAAAATTGTCAAGTTAGAAGTAGAGGTCGTAGATGCAAACCTAAATTACAACCTTCTACTTAGACGAAGTTGGACTCATCCCATGTTTTCTCTGGTTTCCTCTTTGTTCCATGTACTCTTTTTTCCTCATGAAGGGAAAATTGTCACCATCGATCAATTATCATTTTTCTCTTTTGGTTCTTCAAATGGAAACATCCCAATGTGGGAAATACTGATATTCCATATGAGAGCATGGTGGAAGGTCTTTTCAAAGATTATGCTTTAATGGGAATGTTTTCTCTCCCACCTCTACATGTCACCTCGATCAACATGATCTCAACCTCAAATGATCCATGGATCATCCCTACTCTAGATTAGGTTGATTCTTTTGGTGATGCCATGTTGCCAAGTCCTTTAGAGAAAGCTTATCAAGAAGTTATTTTGGCTTCAACAACTACTTCTTAAAGTCATAGTATTCTTAGTACGCACCTCGATACATATTCACAATATCCTTGGCTTTGTTCTTGGGATTCTCTGGATCCCTTGAACAATATATTCCCCACACGAGAGTATTTTTGAGGTTATTTCTCTTGATGAAACTCCTTGGAATGATACTCATCATCATTCCTTGTTTATTCCAAGTCTGAGTGAGATTCCTTCATGTCTTGATACTTTTGTTTCTCATAACCCGACGCATCCATTTCAAACACCTGTTTTGGTGCACAAAGTTTTGTTCAAAGGTAATATGGGAAATATCAATGCAACCATGCCAATCAACATTTCCATTAATCCTCAAATTATCGAGAACATTCACATCATGGTTTACACTGACCTTTTTAAATAATTTCACAATGTCTTCACTTAGTCGTATGAGGAAATGCCTGGTATCGATCTAGCTATAGTGGTGCATGAAATACCCACTTATCCTAATGCAAAGCCCGTTAGTCAATGGCTCCATCCAATGCATCCTAGAAAGGCCACTGCTATTAAGGGAGAAGTTGAAAAACTTCTAAAGGCTAGTTTTATTTACCCTATCCCATTGATAGACTAGGTTTCTAATATTGTACATGTTACTAAAAGGTAGGGAACAACTCTATTTTCTGTTGATTACCTTGATATCAATCGTGTGTGGATAAAAGAAAATTATCCCACTCCCTTTATTGATCATATCATTGATAAGTGTGCAGGGAGTGAGATATTTTCTTTCATTGATGGTTTTTTTGGTTATAACTAGATTAACATTTCACCACTTGATCAACACAAGACTGATTTCATCCTTCCATGCGGGACTTTTTTTTATAAGAAGCTCCCTTTCGGTCTAAAAAACATTGGTGATACCTTCTTGTGAGAAATTTCATATGAATTTAATGATATTAAACACATCTTTCAACCTTATTTAGATGACTTACCATCTCATTCCACTAAGCATCGTGACCATTGGACCACCTTTGAGCAATCTTTTTACGTTGTAGCCAATACAATATTCATCTCAATATTCATAAATGTGCCTTCTGCATCGAATATGGTCGGCTCTTGGGTTTTGTTGTGTCCAAATAAGGAATCTGAATAGATCCTCTGAAAGTAGAGGCTATTGTAAATCTACCCCCTCCTTCATCCTGCACCAATTGCAGAGTTTGCAAGGGAATTCCGATCTTCTTCGCCGCTTTGTCCCTAATTACACTGACCTTGCCAAGGGATTTACTTTCTTGCTTAAGAAGGGGATCCCATTCGTTTGGGATGAAATTTCACAACAATATTTCGATGCTCTAAAGAAAACACTCATTAGTGCTCCTTTATTGCATCCCCCTAACTCCCACCTTGATAATTTCTTGTACTTGGCCACGATGAATAGTTCCATTTCTATGGTGTTGGTCAAGGATGATGACGATGGAAATGAACACATTGTTTATTATTTGAGTCGAAACCTTATTGACACAGAAACTAGATATGCTCATGTCGAGAAGCTTGCCTTGGCAGCAGTCCATGTTGTTCAATGATTTTGCCATTATATTCTTCTACAGAAGACAACGGTGATTTTTTACTATAACCCCATGAATTATATTCTAACTCATCAGTTTCTTGGGGGAAAATACTCTAAATGGATTGTTATCTTGCAAGAGTTTGATTAGGAATTCACTACCACAAAATCAAAGAAGTCACTAGTTTTTGTTGAATTGATCTACGCCCTTCCTTCTGCAAACATCTCCGCTGATTTTACTGACCAGATTCCTAATGAAAATTTGTTTCTCATCAACACTATCAGCCCATGGTATAGACATATTATTGTTTATCTTCAAACCTAGACTTTCTAATCCGAGTTGTCTTGATCTAACTGATGTTGCTTTTGGCATCAGTCTTAACCTTATCATATTATTGGCGATATGTTGTACCGAGGTGGTTTTGATTATGTTCTTCACAGATGTCTAACACTTGAATACACTGAACGAGTCTTAAATTACTTCCACTCCAGGGCATGTGGTGTTCACATGTTAGGCTATGCCACTACTTAGAAGATCCTTTGCGTCAATTACTTATGGCCTTCTATCTTCAAAGATTCAATTTTGGTAGTTCAAAATTGCCATGAATGTTAGATATATAACTGTAAGCATTGAACCTCGCTAACACCCTTGCACCTAGTTGTTATCGTTGGCCCATTCACTAAATGGGGAATCAATTTCATGACCTGTAACCCTCGCTCAACTAGGGGGCATGGCTATATCATCATCTCTATCGAGTATTTTAATAAATGGGCCAAGGCGATGCCCACATATAATGATGATGATATAAATGTTGCTCAGTTCCTCTTTAACCATGTCATAGCCCATTTTGGCATCCCTAAAGCCATTGTCACTGATCGCAGATCACCCTTTTGTCAGTACATGATGGTAGATCTTACTACTTAGTTGGGACTTCGCCATGACAACTCAACTCCTTACTACCCATAGGCCACTGGCCAAGTTGAAGCCATTAATAAAGTATTAATTACTATGCTTCAACGTACCATTGGGAAGCATAAAAAGGATTGGAATCTCATGCTATTCTCGGCTCGTTGGGATTACTAAACCTTAGCTAAGAAAACCACAATTTTCACTCTATTCCAATTGGTATATGGTTTAGAGGCGATGCTCGCTATCGAGTGTGAGATTCCTTCATTAAATCTAGATATCGAGCTACTCCCCAATACCTCATTTGAAGAGGATTGGTTACTTTATCTCGAGACTCGAGAGGCTTGATGAAACTTGCCATATTACTGCAATGGTTATCGAAGCACAGAGAAAATGAGTTGAAGCTCATTATGATAAAACTGTTTGTCCTCGAGTTTTCATTGAAGGTGACTTGGTCTTGTTGTATGACCAAGCCAACGATAAGTTGGGAGCTAGGAAGTTTGAACCTATGTGGCATAGGCCATACATTGTGAAACATGTCTTGAAAAAAGGTGCTTATGATTTGGTTGACTACAAAGGTAATTCGTTAGCACAACCCTGGAATGGGCTTTATCTAAAAAATTATTATGCGTGATTTCCGTGTAATTACTTTTGTACATTAGTGTGTGAATTCATTATTGTGCATTTTTTTTTTGGTGTGATTATTTTCTTTGCAGACATGTTTCCTTTGATTACCTTGTGTCCACTTGGTTCGCAGATGTTGTCAAACCATTATGTTGTTTTTTCTAATGGTTCTTGTCATAGCACATGGAACCTATTGTCCACAGCTTGGGCACTCTTTGCCCCAAATTGCGAGTTGATCAATTTACAAGGTATTTTCCTAGGATGAATAACTAATAATATTTCCGAGTACAGTGCAGTTATTAAACTGTTATCAAAAGACATTTCTCTCAGAATTAGAAATTTAGTTGTTAATTTAGATTCACAACTCGTTGTGCTACAATTAAATGGTCATTATTTAGTAGGAAATCCACAAAAAAATTTCATGTATCTATGCATATGATTATTGGAAAGAAACTTTGATTAGATTAAATATCAACGCATTGCACAAAATTTGAATACATTAACAGATGCATTAGCAAATTATGTTTTAGATAGACATTTGTGTCGCTTATAAAAACCAAACATATCATCATGATATATGAACACATAAGTAGACAATAGAAACATCCTTATGTATATGTATATATATCAAGTCTGTCAAAATTTGTTATATCAAAATCTCAAAAATAGTGTTATGAGACACATGGCCTTAAAAACCTACAATAGTGCAAATAACATGAATAGTAACAGGATATTCACCCACATGATGCTCATGATAGCATGATACCCCTTGGATCAGTCGGCCTAACAACCGATTCAATCTCGTGAATACTCCTACTTTATACCTCTGGTACCATAGTGACATGTCATCTATAGTTGTGTATTTTGGAATCCCCTGAGTAATCACTTCCAGAATTTGCTCCATCTCAACTATAGGATCTACTCCTTCCTCATACAAATAATTCTCCTCTATCTGGAGTGCTACTCTCTATGCAATTGGTGCAATTCTAGGAGGCCTTTCCAGTCCCACATCTGCAAAATTATCATAAGTAAAATCTCAAATACACTTCAAAAAATCGAAAACTTGAAAAAATATAAAATCAATTTTTACCTACATCGGTCCACTGTGCACCCAGTAGTAGAGGAATATATGGATCTCCTATGAATTCTGTTTGTTGACCTCCTCCCCCTCGAGGCATGATCTCACTCCATCTAAGAAACCTCAGAGCTTGTGGGGTTGGATCATCCACCTCTACCCACTGGTATTCAAATAGGGGCACACACTCCAAAAATAATGTGACTAAGATTGATCCAAACCTGAACTGCTTCAAGTGTCCTAATCTACCCTTTGTCAATTGTCTTTTCATGTTGACTAGTAGTCCTTCACACCAGTTAAACATTGTTGGAGCAAGGCAATCCACTGTGTATTGGAATTGTGATTTATTTGCCTCATGCAATGCCCGCGCCCTAGCTATACGAGACATGGTGTGCAAAATTGTCCTCAAGGGAATGTTTTTTATGGTTGTTATCTTCACCTTCCCGCTCATAGTTGTCTCTACACCTGGGCATTTCCTTCTGATCAAGGTATTGGTGCTCTCTCCTCCAATATGAGCTCCAAATATTTGGACCCTCTAACCTCTTCTGGACAATCCAGTGATGAAGTAGATGTCAACTAATTCTAGTTCTAGTTCTTAATCTCCAATGATGAAGATCTCACGATCAACATCCCATAGTCCAATGAGATATTCTAGCAGCCATTCTGAGCTCTGAGTCTCGGGGTTGGGAAGAACTTTAGTAATCCACAGTCCCTCAAAGCACTGACACATTCATTACTTTGGGAAGCTTGGTGATATTCTACCTTGTGGCCTCTTTCTTTCCATTCAATGGCCATATTTGTCGAAATCTCTTGCGAATAACCCATAAACCACATTTAGAAGCTTTTCAATGGAGTAAAATTTTGAAAAACCAATCAAGGGAGAGGATTTTTCATTCTATTTTCCACTTTGCATCTAGTGTGACTGTTAGAATTATTTTCATGTTGGCAGTGCAAGGGTCTTTTGGACTGTGGGGTGATCAACGCAGATCTGATGATCAAACTTGTGTTGATCGCCCCTAATCATAAAAATGAAAATCATCCTCCTGCAAAGCAAAAAATCATATGAAATGGCATGGAAATGAAATGAAAAGAAAGAGAAAGGAAAGATCTCTTACCTGCAGCTAGCGGTTCGTGAAATGGTGCCCTGGATCTCCCACACCGCTTGCTTGAAGAATAAAGAAAAATGGGGTAAAATATACTCTCCAAATTACTCGAAGTGAAATAATAAAATGTTTTTTACTTTTTGTCTATTTATAAGTTATTAAATAGATTTTTACCAATATTTTATTATTTTTCTCGATATGAGTTATGTGTGGTTGTCTTTGTGTAGTTACGAGATCTTTTGGTGGTGATGGTGATCATTTTTTACCGTTTCAATGAGTTTTTGTTTTATCTCTTTTTCGGACTCGTTAAAAATAAACAAAAAAGGAAACCCCCTATAGTCATCTTTAAGCTCTTTTCTGAATATTGAAATATAAAAGGATTGTTGAGTACTTGTCATTTTGAACTCCTTAAATTAAATGAATTGACATCGTCTCAGTATACATTTACCCCTTTTTTGGGTTGGGATTGACTATTTACGAAAAAGGAACACCTTGGTCGACATGGTCAAGGGGTTCTCTCGAATATTTTTTTCTACCTTTGGGGTTCGAGAGACAAATTAAGAAAAGGGACATGGTAGAGTTTTCTTTTTCGTCTCATTTTCAAACTCCCTAAATATGAAAAATACAATGAGTTACTCTTCTATTGGACTTGTAAAACATTAAACGACAAAAGACTTGTCACCATGACAAGGCTGAGTTTCTCCTTCTTAGGGTTCATAAAACTTACTAGGATGGATTCATTTGAAGAATGAACTTATACGACAAGCATATTCTATCCCCTTCAAGCTTGTGATTAAAAATAATTGGGATACTCACTATAAATCATGGGGAAAAATGAAAGTGAAACATCTCTTGTATAGGCATCATGTCGCTCTTGAACATGACACTCATCTATTTCTTGTGTCAGGTTTGGGGTGTCCTCACTTAGTCACTTGTCCTTTTAGGTTTGGGTGATCCATTTTTCTTCTCATATGACTATTCCACTTCTTCATCATGACCCTTGGTCCTATGTTGAGTCAAATGCTTCCACACTTCGAAGTCATGTAGCCGATATGTTAAAGAGAAGTCTTATCTACAGTTTACTACCTATACATTGTCTGACCTTTTTCCAAAATCCTAGATCATACTTATTTATTCCACTTTATTCCTTGTTTCATGTTGATGATGATGGAATCACTATGGTTCTCCTTCGACAAGTCACTTCCTATCGAATTCAGCTCATTATCTAGGAAGATGACTTAGAAACTAGATTTCGGTGCCTTAGAGCTTGCATGCCTTAATGGAAAGTTCTTCTCATTCGATGGCAGGTTTTCATCATTGGCCTTTGATCATATGATTCCACGAGTATTTGAATTTAGCTTAATTTTCACATTCACGGATTGTATTGTCATACCTTGAGAGCCATTGTCATTATTGGTGGTTCCTCGTGTGCTTGTTAATGGTCCACATCATTGGCTGGTAATTAGGTGGTTTTCTAGCATGTTCAACTTCGACACATTGATTTGCATGTTAGAATTCATACTTTGATCAGTTCAGGATGGAGCACAAGACCCTGAGTTTTGTTTGATATAATTCAGGTTGCATGGAGTTATGCATTATTCATTATTGTATACATGTTTCCTCTATACAGATGGTTGTGAACATGCCATGGGACCTTATATCTATGATAATGATGATCCTTCTACATTGGGTGGTTGTGTCCATACCTTGGATCTTACATTTCCAGATGATCCTTTTCATTCAGATGGTTGCCCCCATACTGTGGATCTTTTCACATGGTCATTTTTATCTCGATGGTTGTGTCCATACCATGGATTCATATTTTGTTATATATGACAAAGATATTAGATATGTATATGTATATGCATCCTTAATTTGCAGGTCTCCTGACGATGTTTGTTCTCGTCCTTGCGAAATCTCATAAAGCATCTCAACCATCACTCCCTATTCTGCCTTCATGCTTTAGGGGGCATCTGTTACACAGTATTTTGTCACACCTCCTGCACTTCCTTGTGTCATACCCTGGAGTGCCCAAAAGTTGGCAATTATGCGGTGTACCCATCCTAATATGCAGTCTAGATCCTCCTTGAAGGACTAATGAAAACGTGCCTTGAGCCTTCCTTGAAGAAGTGAGCTCAAAATCCTAATTTCAAGCTCAATGCGACTATGACACTCCCAACTCATGCTGATGGTAGGTTGCACCATATTAGCCTCACGCTGCCAGCATGGTTTTTACCTGTATACTCACATTAATCCCTAAAAGGAAAGTTTTCCTAAAGAGGACAAGAAGCTTCGTGATCTAGAGGCTTCCAAAACGACTAGGTAGAGGTTGTTCATTGTGGATGTGGTCGAATTCTCCCAATATATCCCTTTGATATTATCCCTATGAGCTTCCTCCTTGAGATGAGGCTCTTACTCTATCTTTGGAGATATCCTAACTCCCTCTCCCTACCTATATATTCATCCTCTTCCATTCCCAAATGGTTGGTCTCTGATTATTTGCACCCTTATGCTGAGATAGTGCCTACTGGCTATTCACATTGGCTTGGAGAAGGAGTTCTTGGAGAGCTTGAGCTTGGACTTGGACACTCACTCAAGGAGGGATTACTAACATCAAGGCCTAGGTTGTATGATTCCAACTTCACTTTCCATAAGTTCTTGTGTCAATGCATCATTTATCTTAATGCTCCTTGATCTGTTAAGTGGATTACATTCGCTTATTTTTCTTTTATCCTTTGTTGCATCTTTGGCCTCTTGTGAAGGTATGCAAATGTTGTGAGAAGTAAGGAATGAGCATGAGTAGAAAACGATCAAGATCTTCAACAAAGGAGTGCATTATAGCATCAAAAGTAGGTAGGTATTCTTCCTCTTCTCTCATTTCAATTGTAATTTAGGAAAGTGTCTTGTAGATTTTCTCGTTTGTTGCTATGCCCACTCATTGGCATAGAGGGATCATCTTTGTTTGCAAAGAGGATTTACCTAGACAATGCCAAGTTTGACCATGATCTACCATGGTTAACCATGATTATCATATTGAGACAATATTTTTCATAATGTGACTTTCGACCATGGTTTAGATAATGATTGATTTTCATATCTAGACAATCTTTGTCACAATGCGACACTGGACCATGGCTGGCCATGATTAACCATTGTTGACCACAATTGATTTTATAAAATATGGTTGACCATGGTTGACCATGATAGATACTATAAACCTAAGAGAATAATACAAAAAATCAAATGGATTATAAACCTAAGGGAATAATATTAAACCCTAGGAATATGAACCCTCAGATTAATAAACCCAAGGGATTGATATGACAAACCCAAACGAATAATAAACCCAAGGGATAAAAATTATAAACCCAAGGTATATAAACCCTAAGATAAATATTATAAACCTAAGGGAATAATAAACCCAAGGTTTAATATAAACACTAAAATAAACATGGTTGACCATGGTTTAACATGGTGATTTTCATATTGAAACAATCCTTGTAATAATCCTATGTTTGACCATGCTTAACCATGTTTTATTTTCATATCAATACAATCTTTGTCACAATGCAACATTCAACCATGGTTGACCATGGATGATCATGTTTGATTTTATAAAACATGGTTGACCATGGTTTACCATTATTATAATATTGGTACAATCTTTCTCATAATGCGATGTTGGACCATGGTTGAGACAATGATTGATTTTCAAATTGAGACAATCTTTGTTACAATGCAACATTGGACCATGGTTCATCATGATTAACCATCATTGAAGATGATTGATTTTATAAAATATGGTTGATGATGATGGAATTTATAAAACATGGTTGACCATGATTGATATTTTAAAGCCAATGGAATAGTAAACCATAGGGATTAATACTAAAAACAAAAGGGTCTACGAAACATGGTTGACCATGGTTTACCATCATCGATATTATAAACCCAAGGGATAAAAATTATAAACCCAACGTATATAAACCCTAAGATAAATATTATAAACCCTAAAATAAACATGGTTGACTATGGTTGACCATGATTTATATTATAAACCCAAGGGATTAATACTAAAAGCCAAAGGGATCATTAACCCAAGGGAATAATAAACCCAGGGGATAAAAATTATAACCAAGGTATATAAACCCTAAAATAAACATGGTTTCCCATGGTTGATTTCCATATTGAGACAATCCTTATCATAATGTGACATTAGACCATGGTTTATGATGCTTGACCATGATTCATTTTCATATCGAGAAAATAATTTTCATAATGCAACATTGGATCATGATTGACCATGTTTGATTTTCATATTGAGAAAATCTTTGTGACAATGCAATGTTTGATCATGGTTGACCATGATTGATTTTATAAAACATGGTTTACCATGATTAACCATGTTTGATCACCATTGAGCATGATTTTCCATGGTTCCCCATCATTTTTTATCAAGGTTGATCGTGGTTGATGAAATTAAACCATGGTTAATCATGGTTGACTATCATTGATCATGGTTAATCATGGTTGATTATGATTGACCATAAATACATTGACCATGGTCGACCATAGTCAAGCATAAGGTGGATCTTCGAATGATAAAGCACATGGCCTAATCATCCTTGAACCATAGTGTGGATCACGGTAAAGCCACTGGCTTAGTGACCCCTGAGCCAGATTGTGCGTGGCGGTAAAGCAAGATTGTGTTGCCTTGATGGGCCTAGGAATCCTTCCCGATGAATGGCAAGATATATGGTAAAGCCAAGAGGTGGATTTCTCTCAATTAGGCCTAGTAATCCTGGGTTGGGATATGTGATAAAACTTAGAGAGTGGTTCTTGGTTTAGGGACTATTGATCTAGTGTGGATTATAGTAAATCCTGAGAGACTAGGCGAAAGGAAAATTCCTCACATGGTCGGTGTATAAATCTAATGGAATCCATGCTTGTTCATCCTAGTGATTGGGTGGAGATCAATGAGGCTCATGAATAGGCTATGCTCATCACCTAGTAAGAGGTTTAATGTTTACACAACTTGAACTGGATAGGAGACCAAGAATAGCTCCAAAATGGCTAAGTGTGGGACTAGTAGTGTAAAAGAAGGAAGTGCATCCAAATGAGACTCAAAAATAGATCATACACATGAATTCCATTGTTACAAGCCAGACGAGTGCACATGAATCTTGAACATTATTCACACCATGAAATGACATCAAAGCGACACTTATTTATAAGTATGACAGTTGAAATGCCACATTGTGACACTTGGAATACATGTTGTCACAACAATGTCGACCGTGACAAAAAGTTCACTAAGATATAGGAATGTGTCTAGTGCATATTCTTTATATGTAGGACCATCTAATGCATAAGAGTGCACCAAAACTAACTCTAGTGATTTTCAAAGGTGCGAAACATATAAGAGTGAAAATCGTTAGAATAGACATTTGCGGTAGCAGGAAAATGTGAAATCAACTCTTGCAAAAGCTAAAGAAATTGAAAACAACATATGTTAGAGAAAATGTAACATCAAAAATCCACTTGTTGAAAATAAAGCAAGAAAAAATAACAACCACAAATGTGAAAGCGACACTTGTGAAAGAAAAGGTGCTCAAAAACGAAAGTTAGGAAAACTTGTTGAAATAAATGTACAATTGCATCTAGAGTGAAGGAGACTATCAATGGAAAGTGTGCACTAACTATCAACATAGGTTGAAAATTACACGGGAACTATCTTGATGGATTTTGTTATGCCTATTCAATCTTGCATAAGGAAGCACAATTATGAATTCACTAAGGGTTGAGCATGTGTGAGCAAGTGACTTGAAAGTTAGAAACTAAGAAGAAGGCTTAAAAAATTAACACAAAATTAATCAATAATGAAGTGGCCATAGAATGATAGAGCATAATATCCTCAGTAGACTCCAAAATTTATGTGTAGGAAAATTTTGGAGGGTGTTAATTGCAATGTCAACACTTGGTGACAGAGTGGTATAACTCCAACTTCTCTATTTAGGTTTTATCCTTAAGTTCAAGGTCTTAGTTTATTAAGAAGTATTGATTCACCATATAGATTACCTTGGTTTTTCCACTTGTCTCGGTTAAAGATATAGTCTCTTTGTTTCCCTTATCAACTCTAGACACATTTACAAGACTATTGACACTTCAATTGTTTCGATAGTAGAGATGGATAGTAAGTATACTGATATTTTGATAATCATAGTTAAGCACGTTCCCTATTGTTTCTCTTCTAGCAACAAACCTATTCAGTACCATGGCGGAGTCACCTCAAGGAATCATAAGCATTTCTTTGCTTCCAGCAGGCCTATTTAGTACCCCAGTGAAGTTACTTGCTTCATCTTTCTGCGCATGAATTAATTGTCTTCTTCACCTCTTTATTTAGTTACTAATAGAATGTGCAAAGGAACTTATTTATTTTGACGGTGGAAGAGGGATCTTGACTTATTTAATTTTGCAAGAGAGGTTGTTCCTTGTTTAAGGGATTTGAAAATAACTGAAGATAATAATATTGTTTAAATTTTTTCTCCTTTACCTTCTATACGTAGTGCACAGTTGGAGCCATTCCCTGGCAGCCTCTGTGAAATTCCTGGAGCCAAAGAAGAGCCTTGAGATCTAGAAATACGTAGTGCATGTTGGGAAGAGCTAGATCTAGGCCAAGGAAGCCTAGAGTTGCACAAGGGCAACATGAAAATGAGAAGATCTGAAAGTGTGAGTGATGGTTGGTTCAGTTCTTAGTGAATGATGATGCATGCAAACAGAACAAGTGAAAGAATTAGTTAAACAGAAGAACAATGAAGCTTATGGAGAGAGTTTCTACAATGGCAACTGTCAGTGAAAAAATGGGTTATGCATGTGAAACTTAGGAAATGAAATGAAAAACTTAAAACAACACTTCTACAAGCTAAAAAAAATCAAAACACCAACATCCATTCAATAAAATGGGTAAAACAACACTCTTACAAGCCAAGGAAACAAAAGCGACAGAAAAGGCAGCAAAAGACTAGAAAAGCAAGACTTACCAAAAAAGTTGTGTCGATTGTGCCGAAGGTTCCTAGATCTTCTTGGGAATTCCAGAGCTCCAATATTGAATGTGAAAATGACATCTAGTGGCATGAATTAAATATATTTAATCCATTTAGGGTTTATGACATGAAGGCAAAAACTCTAGGAAAAAGTGACACATGGCGACAGTTTCCAAAAATAGCTCATAGCGGTGGTTGTCTTTTTTTTTTTTCTCGGGAAAGGCTTCCATGCATGCACAAAGAAATTTCTCAATTCCAGGGAGCATTGAGCAACTAATTGACACATGCATCAGGTAGCTCCTGAGGGAATTCTTATGTGCAATTCCTAGGCTAAGTGGCTCTAGCTGCCTCTCATGCTCTGTGCAGTTTCCAAGCTGAAGATAGGCTTCCAGCAGGATCTACGAAATTCTAGAGTCGAATCTCACTATTGGCTTGAACTACGCATTCCCTGAGAGTATGGTTGATTTCCCTCTAGGATTGCGCAGATCACCAAGGCAAGCCCAAAACCAAATTACAACCAAGTGAAGAGGTCAGCTTGTGGTTAGGAAACAAATCAAAAAAGAAAACACAAGCTCTAATGCAAACGATAAAAATGAATGAAAGCACAAGTACCCGAGTCAATGCGAGATAAGTTACTAGGAATTTAGCAGGGAAGCTCCAAAACGAAGCTTACGAAAAATTTTGGAGGGTGGTTGTAGCTGCTACAACAAATGGATATTAACTATAGTGTCAATTTTTATTAAGAACCAAGGAAATCATTCTAGTGAAAGGACTAAGAATGTTATTGGTGTGATCAAGAACCATAGAATTTTCTTAGAGGTTAGGGAATTCTTCTACCATATCAAAAATGACAGGATATGTTATTGTTTTATAACCAAACCTAAAAAGGAACCCTAATTACTTTGTAGCCACAAGGATCAATCTTGTAGAGATAGCTATATAGGTTAAAGATGCATGATGACCAAGTATGGCATCCTAGTGGAACTAATTTCCATAGAAGCATATTCTATCCAACACTATCGGGCATCATAAATAGTTGGTAAGTTAATACCCCATGCATGTGGTATTTCCCTGTACCAACAAGATCTCGGTATCTCAGATGTAGCCACATCCATAGTTTTAAGTTGAGCACGGGTCATGAATTAAGATAGAATATGATATTATATGTTGTTTTATTGTTATCAAAATTTTCATTTAACTGGATTTGTTTTGTTATTCAAATATGAATTTAGACTCCTTAGGGCATAGTAGGAATCAATTATGTGAACTATGTAATCCTTAGTTTCTCTTAATATAAGTTGAGACCTGAAATTGTGAATGTGAATTTCGATTGAGTTTTGTAATTATGCTTTCATGTGCTGTTATAGAGAAATTCAAGATCCAATCTAATCATGTGTTGATCGCTTTATAGTGTTAAATCATATGCCGACCATAAGAAGGGGGAGACTCAAGGTATAGTTCTGTGTCAACTTATTTTCTATTTACTTTTTCCAATGTGATTAATATTGTTTATATATGTTTTCATGCATGGGAATGGTTATATATTTAATTTATTTCCATTTGAAATAGTAAGTCATTGTGTTGTTTCATATTTATTTGAATCTCATAGACAAGTAGTTATTTTTGAGTTAGTTAGGGGTTATGCTTGTATGCTCTAAAGAAGATGCTACAGAATCAGGTGTTGTAGATTTGATTGGATTTGGTTTCACCGTATGACATTAAGATAGTCACCCTTAAAAAAAACTTGGGTGCATGTTGATGAGCCCCGAAAATGGATAATTATATGGGCTCATTCAGCCTCCTAATTCGACTTAATCCACCATTCTCATTAATTTATTTCATGTTTTTTATTATATTTATGCTAATAGAGTGAATTGGGTTAGTCATTATGCCAACAAGTCTAATGTGTGCTTTATGCAGTCTTTTTGGTCAATTTGGAGACAAAATCAAAGGTTTAAATGAGAACTTGGCAGCCAAATTCGTGGAGAGGATTTTTAGGAAGGTGTCCCCTTCATTTATGGGACCTTACCTCGAATTCTCCACCATCAGCTCGGAGTTCAAGGGCCACCAAATCGATTATCACAAGGGCAGCCAAGCAAGTCAAGTAGGACTGCTGTTAACTACAAGTTTTGGGTTGCCGAGTCCCTAAAGTTTAGGTGGACTGTTGGGGTTCTCAATTTGTATAAATAAGAGGCCTTAGGGCCTCATTTTGGTTAGCTAGTAGTTAGTCACTTTGTAGGCAGAAGTTAGCTAGTTTGTAGTTCAATTTTAGTCAGTAGATTAGCTTTGCATTTCAATGCATTTTCAATCTTTCCCTTGTGGACAATTTTTGATGTAATTCTTCTTTTCTTGCTCAATAAAGATGAATCCAGCTTTGCACCGGCTCTAAATATCTCTTAGGAGGCTGTAGCTCTTGGGGTTCGGCCCATCTCAAGTGCCCAGTACCTCCTTTGTTTACCTTTATGTGTTTTTGCTGCATTCTTAGAATAAAATATGCTATTTAGATTTAAATCTTGCTTTGTTATTTAGATTGTGTTTGATGATTAAAAAGGATTGTTATGTTCAAATTGAGTTGATAGGTTATTAATAGGAAAGAGCTTTAGAAAAAGGCCATCAAGCACCTCTGATTTCACCTCTCCCTCAGTGGGATCAGGAGCTGGGATCAAGGTGACCTTGCTGCCAACAAAAACACAGTCTTTGCTTCGCCATGCAATCATTAGTGTTCGATTTTTATTTACAGAAGTTGGTTACATGTTCAGAGTCTTGATTGCTTAGTTTGCATAGCATTTCACATTATTTCATTTCGAATAAAATTTTGTTCATTTCCTTTTGCTATTAGGTCAGATTAGAGTGAAGTAACTAGGTCATAGGTTTCATAAGTGTTTGTTTGTTTCGTTTGAAAAACCACTTGCAGAGTACCTGTTATCCTTCCTTACCTGCCCATACTCCATCCAACCTACCTGCTTCACCCTTCACTTAGAACCCTTATCTTACGTTTGCCTCATTCGCTTACTTTGCCATGATTCTCATCTTGTTGTGCAACACCATTTCATCCCTCCTTGAACAAATATCACCATCTACGCCACTCCTCGACTCCATACTCCAAGTCTTGAACTCCCTACACCCCTATTTCACCTCCATATTCGTTCCTCCACCTTTTTCCCTCCATCCATTCTCCAAAATCCTCTTTTCGGAACATCTTGTAGAAAATTACAGAACATCCTGTAGAAATTCCAGAACATCCTGTAGAACCCCTGCAGACTTCCTGTAGAAGCTCACGAAAGCGATTTCTTGAGATCCGATCACTGTGTAACTCTCAAGAAGGGTGCTAGGGACCCCTTAGGACCTCTTCTAACCTTCCCAACCTCCTGCAAGCATTTTCTCCCACCGATCCACCTCTGCACAGTAAAAAGCAATGAAAGCACATGCATGGTAAATCTGACAACTTAATCAAAAATACAAAAAGATGTTTTCTTCAGATAGAAGTAGTTTAGACACATGTATTTTACCTTCCTAGAAGTAATGGCATCTCTTTCAGTAGCTTTCATCCTCTTTTTTGCATCAGTAGGGCTAGCTGGTAAAATTAAGGGTTTGCATTTCCTTTCTGCCTAATTTTCATTTTCTGCAAGTAAGGATTTTAGCCTCCTTTGAGTTAGCTTTCATTCCAATCCATTAAAAAGCATTCTTAAAGAGGCTCATAGAAGTTGGATTAAATCCTCCTAGCAGACCTTGTGCCAGCTGACCAAGTGACAGCGTGCGGCAAGAGCTAGTACTTGTGCATACAACACCGTCACTTCCAAGTTTGTTACGAACTATCGGGTTGATAAAATTAAAGAAGGGAGTCCTGGGAGTTGCAACATTATTGCTGCAATAATGGGGCCCAACAATATTTTCTTGTAGATTCACAAGCTCATGTAATCTACTAAAACAAGAGACAAGAATCTACTTCTACTTTCAACTAGTGAAATCCAATAGTTCGATGAAAACAATATGAACAAGAAGAAGAAAAATCAATGGAACATAAAAAATTAAGTTTTTTCAGGGAAAGCCACTGCTCAAAACCCCACCTATTTGTATTGCATTAATTACAAATATGGGTGAAGATGCAAAGCTTGTTCTCACTAGAACAATTCCGCACAAGCATGCTCAACTCTCCACTTCACAAGCCCGCTATTAGCCAACACTTAGCCAATTTCCACTGCCTTCCAAGCCCCTATTTCCTTGTGCAATTCCTAGGATAAATAGGCCATATTAATGGGAATCCAGTGCTTCCAAAACTGTGCAATCCAATCTAGGTCCTCTTCCTGATTGCATGTATGATCTATACAACTCACTAAATCATACAATTGATAGTACATTGTCCCTACACTCTAGTCTCAACTGGGTCTTTCTCACAACTAGCATGCATGAGTTTATGATGATTGAATCTTCAGTTATCTAGAGTAGCACTTGTGGATGCACTAATGCACTAACTGATTGCTAATCCTCTACTAGTTGAAAAAACAATTAGAACTAGTTTAAGTGTCTATAACTCAATAAACTGAGTTATCTAATTAAAACTCAATTTAAACTCATACTGGACCCCTAAAATTTAGGGAGAACAAATACATGAATTCCAAAAGACTTCCAACTAGAAATTCCTAAGCTAACTAAGTTAATTAAACTTAATTAACTATTTACAAGTTGATATGAGAATATAATTCTATTTTATTCTCAGTTTAAATTCAAGGACAAATTTAAATTGAAATTTCTTGTTGCCATTTCTCAACATTCCCTCTCTCAACAAGAAAGGGATTATCTGCTACCCCAATCTTGTCTCTGTGAAACTCAAATTTACATCTTGATGCCTTTTTCAAAATGTTAGCATCTTTCTCCTTTGTGGGAATGTACTCTAACAACATGATCCACCTCAATACGTAATCCTGTAGATGATGATATCAGATAATAATGTGCTTGGACCTATCATGAAAAAACGGATGTTCAGAGAGTTTGACGCAACTCTGATTATCACAGTAAATCACTGTCAGATCCATCTGCTAACTAAATAGACCAAGCAGGATCTTCCTCATCCAGATGGCCTCACATGTTTCTTGACTTGCATCTATGTACTCTTCCTCTGCCGAACTGAGTGCAACTGATCTCTATTTCCTGTTGTAATAGGAAACTACCGCTGACCCAATGCTAAAAATACCTCCTGATGTGATTTTTTGGTTGGATGGACTCCCCATCCAATCTGCATCTGTGAAGCCTTGACGCTTCACTCCCTCTGTCTATCTATACCATAATCCATACTGAGTAGTGCTCTTGAGGTATCTCAATACATGATTTGTTTCCTTCCAATATAGCTTGGTAGGCCTAACCATCGCTTGACTCAGCTAGTTAACTACATTGAATAAATCTAGTAGTTGGTTCACCAAGTGCATGAGTGAACCCACAAGCTGCCTGTAAACAATAACTTCCACTAGCTCTCCCGAAGTAGCATCCTCCTTCCTCCAGTTACCAGCTAGAGGATTCTCCATATGCTTGTAGCTCTCAATGCGGAACATCCAGAGTATCTAGTTGGCATACTTGCCTTGAGACATAAACAACTCCCCATCACCCTAACATACTTCCATGCCCAGAAATTAATGCATGAGCCCTAAGTCCTTCATCTCAAACTCTCTTGCAGGGTCCTCCTTGCAAGATTTGATCAATTGACCATCATCTGTTAGTATGAGATCATCAACATAAAGTATAATGATCAACAGTTTACCTTCCACCACTATGTGGTATAGGTTCACATTTGCTTCACTCTTCGTGAAGCCCAACATGGTGAAGTAGCTATTCATCATGGTGTACCAAGAATGAGGTGCTTGCTTTAGCCCATACAATGCTCTCTTGATCTGTCACACATGTGACTCAGGGTCGAAGGTTTCAAAACGTTCAGGATGCTCTATGTACACCTCTAACTCAATTGTGCCATTAAGGAAGGTTGTATTCACATCCATTTGATGTATCCTCCAACCCATCTGCGCTGATAGTGACAATATAAATCTGATCGAAGAGTACCTTGCAATAGGAGCAAAGGTATCAACATATTCAATCCCCTCTACCTTTGAAAAGCCACTGGCCACAAATCTCTCCACACTACCATATGCAGCTGGCTTTACCTTGTAAAGCCAATGACAACTCACCATGGACTTATCCTCTGGTCTCAGGACCACATCACAAACACTGTTACAAACTATGGAGTCACACTCCTCCACCATGGCATCAACCCAATTCGGTTGCTGCACTACTTCCTCAAAGGAATATGGCTCTGCCACAACACATCCACTCATAATAGTCATGTATCAAGTGTACCTGTCAAGTAACCTCCTTTGTCTACGTTGTGATGTGGGTGCTCCCACATTCTCTCTAGTGTCTGACAAGAATCTATCCGCCTCTTTGGTGCGATTTCTCCCATCTCTGGAAGACTTTGTCTGATTGGATGTCTCCACTCCTAGACCCTCTGCATGTGGCCACTCCACATCAATTCGAGGCTCCTCAACCACATGTAGTTGAAGCTCCCTTTCAAGGGGAACTCGCACGATCTTCTCCTCATCGAATATGAAATCCCTACGAACCACAGTCATCTTACTGGTCGACAAGTACACCCGATAGTTGCGAGGTGTATCAGTGTACCCCACAAATATCCCCAACTCTACTGCTAGCTCAAGCTTCTTCTATGCGTCTTTGGTCACATGGAAATATACCGATGGCCCAGAAATCTTGAAGTGACCAACATTTGGCCTCTTACTAGAATAAGCATCATATGGTGTCTTCATCCCAAGTATCCAATCCGGGCTATGGTTCGGAACATAAACCACTATGTTGCATGCCTTAGCCCACAAGTGTAATGGGAGACCCTGATCATGCAACATCACCTTCGCTACCCCTACTATGCTTCTGTTCTTCCTCCAGACCACCCCATTATGTTGAGGGTTATGGGGTGTTGTCAACTCTTGTTTAATCCCTTCTGTTGCACTGAATTTCTTAAAATCGTTTGAGACATACTCACCACTGTTATCACTGCGTAGAGATTTAACCTTCTTGCCCGACTCTTTCTACACCAATGCTTTAAACACAAAAATTTGTAAAGGTTTGATCCTTTTTCTACATGAAAAATATCCAACATTATCAAGAAAAGTCATCAACAAATATAACGTAACACCTATGTTTGGCGGATGTTATTGATAATGGTCCAAACACATTTGAATGGACTCACTCTAGAATCACCTATGCTCGACTGTCTCTATCATGAAGGGAAGCCTTGGTGTATTTTCCCAAAGTACACCCCTTGCATGTATCAACTTTCTCTAGCGTACCTTTGGGAAGACCAATAGAGATCTCCTACATGATTTTCAAAGCCCCATAATTCAAGTGACTCAGTTTCCTATGCCACAACTCACCATCAACTCGGATTTGCACCATCTCTGCTTTCGTGCTCAAAGAAACACAATCCTCTACCTCTAGCTTATATATATTCTTCACCCAAATCCCTATCTTCTTTACTTGAGCTATGGCTATGTGTCGAAGGAATGCCTTTCCTTTTGATAAGATCACATCATAGCCTTTATCCTCAAGAATGTCAATGGATACCATGTTCTTCTTAAGCCTGGGCACATACATAACATTCTTCAAGGTGAGTGGATCCCCATGCTCCCTTTGAAAAGTAATCGTTCCCAATCCAGTAGCCCTATACCTCCCATTGTCACCCATCTTGATATGCATATGGAGATATTTCTCCTCCAGGTCATTGAATAACTCCTTGTCGCCAAGCATGTGGAATGAAGCTCCACTATCTAAGTACCATACACTTCCCATCATTGATGACACCATGCATGCAATGAGGGAAAATTACAATTTGAATTGAGAGGCCAAAGCCTCACTTGCCGCTCCTCCTAAGGACTTCTTGAGTGAACAATTGGTAGCAAAGTGTCCAAGATCATGATAATGAAAGAATTTCACTTTCATCATGTCTTTCTTCTTGCCTCCATGATAAGAATCCGATTTGGAATGGAAATCTTTCCCTTTTCCTTAATTTATAAGGCACAAATCTCTTCATAATTAGTCTTTGATGAAGATCCATCCTTGGTGTGCTCCTAATCTCCTCTTGCATCAAATGTGACCACAGTCGTTCCCAATATGACAACTTCCCCGACCATTGATAGAGTCTTGATAAATATGCCAACTCTTTGGGAGTCCCATAAGAGAAAGATTCACCATATCATCCTCAGAAACCATGATTCCAACACTTCCAAGTTCATCACGGCATTCAGTGAACTTGGTCAAGTATTTTGGAATAGTCTCGCCTTTCTCCATTTTGATTTTTTGTATTTTGTCCTTCAGTGCCAATTTCCTTTGGTCATTGTCGTTCTGATACAAGTCTATCAATTCTTTCCTCATAGCATACAAAGTTTCCTTGCCATGGAGACTTGAGACAATGTGGTCTCAAGCTGCCTCAAGGATTATTCACCTCTCCTTCGCCACACAGTTCTTCCATTCGACCAAATTTTGTGGATCTGATGCTGTTGTCTTAGGAATGTATTGATCAATGAATTCCTTCAAGCCATTATCCTCCAACAAAACCTCCATTCTGTCCTTCTAGGCTATATAATGTGAGCTACCTTCCAAGGCATATTCGAGACACAAATCATAGAATGCCATTTGCCAATCCTGAAGTATGTATTGCAAAATCGAATTACACTTGTAGCCCAAAAATCAAAACTTCAAAATCTCCTCTAGTATACCGTCTTCAACTCTAATACCATGTAGATTTTCTTGTAGATTCACAAGATCATGTAATCTACTAAAACAAGAGACAATAATCTACTTCTACTGTCAACCAGTGGAATCCAATAGATCGATGAAAACAATATGAACAAGAAGAAGACAAATGAATGACACATAACATAATAATTTTTTTTGGGGAAAGCCACTGCTCAAAACGTTGCTTATTTGTATTTCATTAATAAGAAATATGAGTGAAGATACAAAACTTGTTCTCACTAGAACAATTCCACACAAGTATGCTCAACTCTTTGCTTCACAAGCCTTCTTTTAGCCAACACTAAGCCAATTTCCACTGCCTTCCAAGCCCCTATTTCCTTGCGCAATTCCTAGGTTGAATAGCCCATATTAATGGAAATCTAGTGCTTCCAAAACTGCACAATTCTTAGGCTGAATATCCCGTGTTAATGGGAATCTAGTTCTTCCAAAACTGCGCAATCCAATCTAGATCCTCTTCTTGATTTCATGCATAATCTATACAACACAATAAATCATACAACTGATAGTACACTGTACTTGGAATCTAGTCTCAACTGGGTCTTTCTCATAACTGACATGCATGAGTTTTTGATGATTGAATCTTTAGTTATCTAGAGTAGCACCTGTGGTTGCACCAATGCACTAACTGACTGCTAATCCTCTACTAGTTCAATAAACAACTAGAACTAGTTTAAGTGTCTATAACTCAATAAACTAAGTTATCTAATTACAACTCAATCTAAACTCATATTGGACCCCTAAAGCTTAGGGAGAACATATACATGACTTCCAAAAGACTTCCAACTTGAAATTCCTAGGCTAATTAAGTTAATTAAACTTAATTAACTATTTACAAGTTGCTATGAGAATATAATTCTATTTTAATTCTCAGTTTAAATTCAAGGACAAATTAAAACTGAAATTTCTTGTTTCCATTTCTCAACACTCACCTTGTATTTGACAGGGGGGAATTAATGGTCAGCTACAAGCTTGAAATATACATCAAATGATCATGAGCCACAACCTGAACCTTTTGCCTGAGCCTAGATCTAGAGTTAACCATACCTAGATTTATTGTAGACAGAGAAAACCTTGAGCATGCCTTTAGTTGGTGGTATTCCTTAAACCACCACATGTTGAGACCTCATTTTTCAAGTTGAGGTTCTCCCTTTTTCCGCAAGTTGAGACCTCCCTTTTCCAAGTTGATGGTATCCTTCTTCAAATAATTAGGTACACTTCCTCTAGCAGAAGACTAACAACTTCTTTCCATATTTGAAACTGTTCCAGGAATTGGAATAAGTGTTTTAGTGTTGGCAGTCATCCTTAAACCAGGACCTATTGAGACCTCGAGTTTTCCCACCTTATATCTTCAACTGAGAGAGAACATTTAGCCATTGGATACCACTTTTATATCACAAATATCTTATTGGACTCATATACACCCCTTCAAATTAAGTGGGGGAATGTTGGGCACCTAATCTGCTAAGGGTTATGGCACGGAATTTGAAAGGTCATTGGAGTCTAAGAGACCTTGGAAGATGACTCTAACAGTCATGTAAAATGTATAAATCTATATCATTGTGAATAGTATATGCAATTATTATTATTCTTTCATATTTGTCTCCATTTGTGTGTCTTTAACACCAACAATCAAAATATATGAAAGACATATTTTTCTCAATAAACAATCTACCATGGATCCTTTCATAAAGGCATAAAGATTGCATCCCGAGTATACTTTTTTGAATTGAAATGAATTAAAAAAGTGATATAATAGTTTGAATGAGTTCAAAGAGAGAAACCAGATATGAACCAAACCTTTACCAATTCTATGCTCTCTATATATAAAAAATATGCTATTAATACACATGTTAATTGGTTATTTTGTTTCCTTATATTTCCATTCCTACTTTTTGAGATCCTACATACATGATTGTAAAAAAATATTTTGAGAAATATAAGTAAAGGAACACCTAATTAAATTAAATATAAATCTAATTAGTTGTGATTTTTTACATAATGGTCTTATTTTAGCATTATTTATCGATTCCATGTCAACTCTTGTCTTTGCACCAATTTGTACTTGTAGGAAACATGGATAAATAAAAGAGAGATATCTACTTCACATCTCACCATTAATGAATGACTATGGAACTGGCAGGCCTCTCTTAACTATGGATTTGATACCATTCTAATATTTAGTTGCAAGCAAGCACGACTAGAACTCACAAAAAATGATTTATGCCATTCTCAACACACTGCATTTATCTCAATATATGAACATATAGTACATGAATTTGACCATTCTAGATCTAGATCTCATTGACCATTCATTAGTGACTCATGAAAACTCCTCTTCAAAGATAAGGATTAATAAATCATATCAATGTGGTCTCATACTTTCTGAATGTTGATGGATTCACAATATAATGAAGAGAAGTTTGTCATTCACCCTTCCAATCAAGTAGATAGCAACAATCTAATAGGACATTCCATTACTAATCCAATAACCTCCAAATGAATAAAAATTTCTAGCAGGGAATTGTTTATGGAAATGGACGTAGAATGTATTGCAAAATGTAATGACACGAATCAAACATGAGTGTTTCTCACTAGGTGTACCACCAAACTGAGGGAAGAGAAATAAATTGATTATGTGGGGGTGAGGGAACATGCCCTAGAAAAAGTATTCCTTGTTCATAACTCAATCCTCATAGATCAATTCTCCTACACACGTTGGAGGATTCAATGAGTTAAGAAAAAATCCAACCATTAATCCATTAATTAAACCTAGTAATTGAGCAGTTTTTAATATGTGTGGATGGATATGAGTTCAAAATAAATCAAACATTTTTTTATCAAATCAAATTTAAGATTAAAGTTGTAATAAAATTGAATAGGAATATCTCAATCATAAATAAATAATTGACACCATGGAAAAAATATTTTTTTATTATGAAACCCAAATGGGAAAACCAACACTTGATGGGGATTTAATTTTTCTCAAAATATGGTTTCAAGAGTGATCTATGCATTCCCAATCAAGGTATTAATGCATTCTTATTAGCAAGATTGCAGAGGGATATGGCTCAAAGACAACCTTCGATCTTTGAACACAATTTTCCTCACAAGTCCTTAATGCTTTGCTACTACCTTGCTTCTTGATTTCCTATCAATATTTATCCTTCATTGAATTGCTTTCTTCTCCATAGCATTCATATTGAATGGATTGCATTCGAAGGCCAACAATCACAATGCTTCATCTTCATATTCCAAGTCATGAGAATTTTTTGGCTATTCACTCAACTTTTCCCAAAACAATTAAATGCTTACTACAATTTTTACAAAGAGATTAATTTGGAGTCAATTTGGATCACTATGTTTGTCTATTTATTTAAAAAAAATTGCCATTTTTTTCAAATAAATGTAACGCACAAACCCATTGGGTTCATTCCTTCAAGAAAAGTATTAAAATGGTCAATGGCCAAACTTCATATTTCGGAGTGTGTGGCCAAAGCCAAGATCATAGATGCTTTGAAAAATGTGTTGCCAAACGCTGGAATTAGCTGAGTATGTTCTCATATTTAATCTCCCAACTTTTGAGATCTTATAAAATGTGTGTGGAACCTCCCCCCTTACCCTATTGGGGACAAGGGTTGGATATTATGGTGGGAGGTTACTATTTAGTGAACTATAAAATTTGTGAGAGGATGGGGGCGAATGATGGATTGCATGTGTCATCAATTGCTTCAAGAGACTTGGTAGGCTTTAGGGAAGGGTTTTACTTTTCTAAAGAAGATATACACAAGACTACTCTCCAAGATGACGTAGCTTTATTGGAGCTAGTTGTGCACATAGATATAGGGGTTTAGATTCACTCAATTTGGATTGGATTATGGGGGGATGAGGGCTCTAAATTCTTCTTTGATTTCTTAACTAGTGCAGATCCACCCTAACCTAGATCTATCAAGAACCACAAGGTATCAATTTCATTAAGGTGTAATTTTTTATCATTTAATTCCACCCAAAGTATTAATTTCCTATTAAATGATAAATAAAATTACACTTTAATATATTTGATCCCTCTATGTGCTTGATAACTTTGGGTTTAAGATGGGCCTATGTTGGTTTAATTTTATAAATTTCAAATACATATGTATTATTTATATTTTTTTTTGGTGTTAGGTAATGTAATGTAACGTGACATGATAACATCTACCCCATACTAGGATGCATAGAACCTCATTTCTCTTAATGTAGTGAAGAAAGTGGAAACAAATAGGGTGTTTGACTTGCATGAACTTAATGACTCTTTTGAGAAGGATCCAACTAATATTTGAGGTATGTTTGGTCATCATTTTTCAGAAAGAAATTATCCTCATACTTTTTCAGACTTAGTTGTGGTTGTTAGGAACTCTTTCTATTAGGTGGTCCAACATAAAGTCTCCATTGGAGACCATGACAATTTGAACAAATATATTTTAAAACATGAGCTCTATGCTACACTATATTCAATGCATAATGGGAAATCCTAGGAATTAATGGATTTCCTTGTGAGTTTTATAAGGAAATGCGGGACATAGTAGGGGATGATTTGTACTTCATGGCATTTGGGGATTTCTCCATAATTTGTTTGTCAGGGTCCCTCTATCAACAATTTATTAAGTTAATTCCTAAGAACACTACTAGAGGCTACAAAATTATGGCTAGTGTAATTGGTATACAAGTTTAGGGTGTTTCTAAAGGAAGAAAACATGGTTTGTATAGGGGTGTTTCACCCTGGATATAGTTATATCTACATGGGTGGTGATAGAGTGGGCTATGGATATTGGCGACTAGGATCTCTTCTTAAAGGTTGAATTTGACAAATCATATGATCATATTAACTAGTCCCTAATTATTGAGATGTTGACATGTCTAGGATTTGGTCCAAGATATATGGGGATTCATATGCCTCCACCATTGTTTTAATGAATAAATCTCTATCTGCTTGTATTCTTCTTCATTGGAATATGTGTCCCTTGGTGCTACATCTTTAGCAGCTCATCTATAAGGATGGTTAAGGGTCATTTCTCTGGTTAAGAATTCAAAAATTATGAACAAACAATTTTGAAGGTCACTCACTTCTTTCCAGCTGAGTTGATTAAGATTTAGTTGATGTTTGTGTAGATTTTTTTGATGTATTTTGTAGTTTTCCACAAGGATGTGTCCCCTAGGGTGGGGTGCATGCACCTCATGTTTCCCATGCACCTAGGATGGGGGAAATCCTAGCGAAATGTTCCCTATGTACCCTCTTTGGGGAAACTCGAGGAGACATACGGGGAATGTTTCCCTAATGTGGGGGACACATTTCCCCAAAAGAGGTACCTGTGGGTAGCCCCCCCCCGCCCACGAAGGGTTGAGTGTCCCCCATGAATGTTTCTGAAAAAAAATAATTTATGAGTGAGGAAGCCTAATATTCAACCCTAGGGCCCTACTAATGGAATGTAATTAATGGTAAAAGTGTCATTCTCTTTTATCTTTCATTTTCATGATTTTACTTAAATTTTCAACATTACCATTAATTAACTCAGGATGTTTGAGAGTGGTTTTCACCTCATTGGATTTCATATGGATAAAGTAGAATTTTAGATCCCATCTAAAATCAAACAAACTGAAAGATTTTCAGGATGATAGGATTTATGGGATTGTGACGGTTGCATTGGATTTAATAATGTATGAGGGTATAAAACTAACATTTAATGAATATCTCCAATCCCTCTAAGTACCTCGATTTTGGTAGCATTAATTATTGTACTCCTTTGTCATGACCCTAGTGAAATTGTGCCTATAACTAAAAAAAGAACTTGATTTGATATGTTAAACGTTTTCTATCTTATTCTAATGGTTAGAGGATGATATTGATGATATATGCGATGGTTTTGATGATATGTAGGTATTTGTTGCATCATGATTTTTTTAGACAATAAAGTCCATCTAGAGGCTCTTTTTTGATGTATTTTTGGTTGAAATATGGATTGCACTTGATTCTATTTTGGTTATATGCACCCTTACTATATATATGAGAAACTTTGGATATTTTTATATAATGGTTTGAATTCATATCAATACACATGAATATCTATGTATTGTTTTCATAATTTGAATATTTATGTATTTTTTATGAGTTGCTATTTTGGTTCGGTTTATTTTCTAGTTTCTACCTTTGGGGTCAATCGGTTTGATCATCGGTCTAGTTCTGATAACATTCATTTATTGCCCGTTGTTCATTTTTAGTTTTCGATTTTGAATCTTGGCTCCAGATACTGATGACCTTAGATGAAGCCTTTGACTCTGCCACTTTTTATTATTTTTTAGTTTGAGTAATTTTAATTTACTATTCCATTCTTCAGACTTTAATATCTACTATTTTGCTTAGTACTAATCAAATTCTAGAATAGTGAATGATGAATTTAAATCAATTTATACAATATTTTACTATTTCCATTTCATCGAATCATAGATATATTTCGATGAAATGGAAATAGTAAAATATTGTATAAATTGATTTAAATTCATCATACACTATTCTAGAATTTGACTAGTACTAAGCAAAATAGTAGATATTAACCTTGGAAAAATCGTAATTTCCATTATGTGCAAGAAAATTACATGCTGTATATGAATAATGCATATGTTATAAGAGAGGCAGAGTGCTTGTCAAAAAAAGGAAGTATCCAGTGTAACAAAATTGGTTCCTTATGTCCATGTAGGGAGGCATTGTTCTCTAATGAAGTTCAACAAAAATTAAACAAAATTACTCTACATAGAGAGTGCATGTCTGTTATATATACATCTAATAATTTAAAAGCCTGTATGAATATTTACAAATGGTAGCAAAAGAAAAATACAACGAGGCTCCCTCTGAGCCATCTAGTCTGTAGTGTCCATAAATGGCTGGTGGTAAAACTGGTAATGAGAACCATCCCTATATTCCGGAATCAGCCAAGTGCCGAGAGGCCTGACCACAACTTCTTTGGATAGTAAATCGGCAGCTGAGTTTCATTCCCTGTAAATATGATGGTATAAAAATGAGTCAAAATGAGTGATAAGTCAGTATACCTCATCCAAGATATGTTTGAGTGAATATGCAGTACAATTTGATGTTTTATTAATCCAGTTACAGACAACTTTTGAGTCACCAAACAATTGTAGATCTCTACAATGTTTTTCGAGAGCGAATTGTATGAGTTATTTTGCTTTGATTAGCTTAGCATAGTTGTTTGTGCCTCTCCCCAATCCCATTGTAATTTAAAGAAGTGGGATTCATATATTTACAAAATGCACCTCTACCACATCCAACTTCCTGTGTTGATCCATCAAAAAAAGCCCAAGGAAGTAGATGGTTTATGGATTCAGGGACAATGGTTTGGGGTCGAGGGATATCCTCTTCATCAGGGATGATGTTATAGCCAGTCAGTATACGAGCATAGATGCAGGGCCAGTGGGGGGAAATGTTCTAGAAGATGAGTCTATTACGAGTTATCCAGATTGTCCAACAAATAATAAGGGGTAGGTTTCTATATTTTATCGGGTCTGCACTAGTCCATCACGAAGACCAGGCCTTCTTGATTTTCAATCCAGGCCATCTGATTTGGGAGGAAAAGGTCAGGAAGATCAAGCTCCAAAGATCCTTTATGATCTGGCATTCAAGAAAAAGATGGTCAATAGTTTCGTTGTTGTTCTTGCACAAGAAACACTAAAATGGTCCATGCTGAGCTCGTTTAAGGAGGTTATTGCATGTGGGAACCTTGTTTTTTAGAATATTCCACATGAGAAGTCAGGTCCTAGGAGGTGCTTTGAGCTTCCATAAATGTTTCCACCAGTGCTCTATAGCTTGTGGTCGATGAGCCTCGGCTAATACAAGATAACCTTCCTTGGGAGAGTATTTCCTTGACTTTGTGAGCGCCTATATTATCTCGTCCTCCCCTTCAACAATTCTAATGTGTGCTTCTATTAAGGCCACTGTGTATTCAACCCATTGTTGTTTCCACTACTGAGGGATGTGCAGCTTGCAGGCGGATTTCCAAGCTTGTTGAAATATGGTGGTATGATTAGGGTCTGCAATATGACAGATGTGGGTGATGCTTTAGAGATGAGATGATTTTTAAGCTCTATGGATAGCCTGTGGGTGTTCCTGCATCCAATCCAAGGATCCTCCCCTATCAGCACAACTGTGCCAGATTGTATTCTCCATGTAAGGCTTGCTCTAATAATGGCTAGTGATTTCAACACTGCCTTCCGTATAACTGATATCCCTGTGGTACATCTTAGTGGCTGTCTTAGCCAGTCCATCAGATTAAGTGGTGCAATGTATTGTGAGATGGCCACCTTTGTCCGTAAACTATTTGTGGTGATGAGTTGCCAACCAAGTTTTGCTACCAGTGTTGAGGAAAAATCCTCTAGCTTCTTGATGCCCCATCCTTCCCATTCCTTTGGTAGTGAAAGTGCTTCCCATTTGACCTAGGCAAAGATTCTTCCTAACCGTTTACCCTTCCAAAGAAACCTGCAGGAAAGGGTTTGAATCCTAGAGAGTAAACCCCTAGGCATCCATGCTAAAGACATCCAGTAAGCCAGGGTGGCCTCTAATACTGCTTTTATGAGAATTAATTTTCCTGCCCTGGATAGGTACTTGTGATACCAAATGTTGAGTCTTTTTTCCAATTTGGAGATAAGCCATGTCTAGTTTGCTATTTTGTATCCCACGGGCTTTAGCTTGTATCCCAAATATCTAAGACAAACCTCCATTCGCAACAAGGTAAAGTGGAATCTTTGGAGAACAAATTGAATCTCATGGGGAGAGCATCCGGGTGTTGTCATCGTGGACTTGTTGCAGTTGACAATGATGCCAGTGGCAATTTGAAACATAGATAAGGTATTCTTCATTATAGTCAGGTCCTCTATGCCTCCATTGAGGAATATCAACACATCATCCACAAATAATAAGTGAGTCTAAATGCATCTATCAGTGGTTTTGATCCCTTGGAGTCTTCCCTGTTATGTTATTCTTTGATGAGTTTGCTGAGCCATTCCATGATGAGGAGGAAGAGAAGTGGAGATAGATAACATCCTTGTCTGAGACCTCTTTTTGAGTCAAAGAAATTCGATGCCGCTCCATTTACCAAAACACTGAAAGATATATTAGTAATACAATACATGATCCATTTAATAAACTCGTATGGAAACCCAAGGTGGGTTAGGATCATTCTTATATACAACCAACTTACTCTGTCAAAATATTTTTAGAGATCTACCTTTAAGATCATACCTTTCATTTTCTTGGATTGTAGAGAGTGCAACACCTCCTTTGCAGTTCCAACCGCCTCATGGATCTATCGGTATTATAAGAAGGCAAATTGCTCAGGTGAGATATGGGGGATAGGATGGGATGGAGTTGATTGGCTATGATTATCTATATATACACACACACACACACACACACACACACACACAGACACACATCCCCTTGTATCCCCTGAATTTCCCTAAAATTTGGGGGTACTCCCACATGTCCCCCTATGTGTCCCCCATTCCTACATCCCCATGTCTCAGAAAATTGGTGTTTAAGGAAATATTTAGCGAACACAAAATTGATTATTGGTTAGTAGACCTAGATGAACCTCTTGTTTGCATTTCCCCAACATGGAATTGTGTACACTAAGGATTTATAGAAATATATCTTGACATCTCGTTTGGTGTGGGCTTATCTCTATTTTCGATGTGAGATTGGTATCTTCAACATTTGTGGTGCATGCTTCTTTTCTGGAATAATAAAGTCCTCCCATTTGTAAGGAAGTTGAATAGGTGGGTAGGATGCTACAATGTTATGATATATACTATGTGTCCTACTAGTTACCTAGTAGGGCTCAGTTTTGCAAGCTAAAGTAGATCTTGAAATTTTATTTGTGGGCCACTTATGGTGGGGCTTGAGGTTTGACAATGGTGCCTTGGGATATATCTATATCTATATCTATATCTATATATAGATATAGATATATCTATATTTATATAATATATAATATATATATATATATATATATATATATATATATATATATATATATAATATATTTATTATATATAATATTATATATATATAATATATATATATATATATATATATTAAGAGGGTGAAGGGGGAATCAATTTTGATTGATGTAGTGACTTAGGGGAGTATTCATACAACTAAATAGGCGGTGAAACATTTGAAGGGGTCTTCTTCATGGAAGGTCTTGTTGAGACACCAATTACTCACTACACAACATCTTGGTAGGGTTAGGGGATACTTAGGATTATGCAATATCTTTTTAGTACCCCAATAATTTAAAAACTAATTTACTTTTAATTTGGGGAGTACATGGTTTACCTGGAGGAGGGTATCAAGTTTCGTTAGGTGGCATGATGTGGGTTAGTGGTGGGGGGTGGGATTTGGCTAAAAGATCAAATTGGAGTTGGATTTTGCAAGATATTTAATTATAGATCATCCCTAATTCCAATATTGATGGTTGAACAAGAAAATGATTTTTCTTGGAGAGATTTATGGGATTCCAATACTAACTCTTAGAAATTCACCTTTTTTCTTGTTTAGATTAATGCTATTATGGAAATAGTGAGTGTCATCCAAGAAGAGGACCTATTCAAAATGAAAATTGGCATGCGAAGGCACATGTGGGGCAATTGATAGTGGATTAATGGGCATCCATTTGCTCAGTCACTGTCATAAGCTATACTCCATTTTACATCAACAACATGATCTTGGTATAGTCCTTAACATGAGTTGGGTGTCATATGATGCTAAATGATGTGGATTTAGCAACTGGATAGTATGTGGTTGGTGTAAATGTTTATAAGATTCAAGTGTTTTCTTGGATATTCATTTACCAAGGCCTTTCATCCAAGGCTTAACTAGTGAAGAGTGGCGTCTTTAGCAAACTTTGCCCCTTCCACCTTAGGATGGAAACACTAAAGAACTTATTATGATATTTTCCTTTTGCTTTCAGATAAAGTAGTTAACTATTCCTTACTTTCACTGGTATTAAGCTTTGTTTGGTGACTCCAAATCATTATTACTTTCATCTCTTGGCAAGGTTTAACATTGCTGGAGAATTCCAACTTTGTTTTCTCTTTGGAAACCACAGTGAAAATATGTTTTTGACATCAAGATTAGCACTTCAATTGCATATTTTATATTTTGAGAGAGGATGTACATATGTAGCTATTGGAAAAAGGTTTATGTTAATTGAGGATGCCAAACTCGTTGATTTTGTTGCCTATTTCAATTTTATTTCTATTCTTGTTGCTTTTAGGAAATGGATGTAAATATTAGTGTATATATCCTTCCACTTTAAAATCACTGTGCACGTGGACCCTTCACCCACAAACAAGGGGCTATCATACACCAATTTGTTGTCTGGTTTGGTCATGAACTTAAAACTAGATCACACACACACACACACATATATGAATGAAGTGTTAAAAAAACTTGTGTGTATAAAAAAATGATGTAATAATGAACTATTTAATTTAGTAGTTAAATGATTAGGCATTGGGAGTTATGTAACGTACCTCTCTTCTCCTAACATGTAATGAAATATGGCATCATTGAATATAGATGTATGGATCCTCTCATGTATATTCATGTCCATGCTTGCATGTGTAGAACTCATAAGATGCACAAGTTTAAATCTTCATTCATTGATTCATAGGTTTTCACTAAGAAGGAAATCAAGTGGAAAAATCCTACTTTTTATATTGTCAAAATGGCTCAAGAATAAAGTGCAATACAAAAGCATTACAGTTCATTCTCCACCACCACTTGCACTTGCTACTATAAAATATCCATTTTCCATAAACATTTTTTTTTAAGTAGAGGAGATAGACAATCATTAACCATTCCAGGATTTTCCATGATGGAATAGTTCCACCACTAGTAATTTAAGCACTTCAACCTCAATATTTTTTCTAACTCTACTTCCATTAGAAGCATCACTCCGTACTAAGTCCAGAACTATTGGAGCTAATTCAATGATTATATACTTCATTTGAAAGGGAGCTTTTCCTTTGAGTAAATTCCCCGCCCCAAGGAAACAATAGGGATAAGCAAATTGTCCTTTCATGGATAATTTTTGTTTTGTCTATTTTTAGTCAAATTTAGTACTCAATTATTTCTAGTGTTTCTCAAGTGAGAAACATTATTTATAATAAGATAATCTATTTTGGTTAGTTTTATAATAATGAATACCTGTATCTGATTTTTTTGTATCAATTTGGTTATATAATTGTGGAATGTTAAGTGCGTTACCTTTCCAAATTCCTTTCTTTCATCTTGTTCCCGTATCAAGTAAATGAGTTCAATATTACATGGTGAGGCAATGGTGCAAGGTAAATATCTAGTCCAAAGATAAAGCTTCCTTCAAAACCATTATAGAAAATCTTGTCCTCTCAAAATGGTTCATGCTTATGAAAAATTCCTTGCACATGCTTGAAGTAATGGCATTTCAAGGGAATAGTACAAGTAAATATCCATCTACTTCTTTTTTCACCAAGTCACTAAATAATTCCTATTAAACATCAATTTACTTTCAACTGATTATGTGGTTAAACCATAGGATTTATAATACATAACTAACTTATACTACAAGGATGAGTAACATAGAACCAAATTAGATACATGGATTCGGTTGTTATCCATGTTAATCAAATAAGAAACAAAACTACGTTCATCTATATTTGTAAACTTGAAATTTGTTTAGATGATGCAATATGATGAACTATAAGAAATCAATATTAATTTCATTCTTCTACTATAAACATGTATGCTAGAGTTTATTCCTATGCATCATAAGGAAATCACAAAAGTTAAATAAAAATAAACATGTGTCAAAAAATTAGCACCACTTGTTGATCAATCCATTTTGGGTGGTAAGAATAAAAACACACATGTGGCTGAACTTATACAATGATTGGAGTGTGAAAGGCAAGGTTCCTAGATCTTAACTCCTTGTTTTTGTCAAAAAACGTATTTAAGACACGAAAGAATTGTGATATTCGTTCATCACTTGTGGCACTAGGACTTAATAAAGCATGTATAAGAAAATGTTGTTATATTCCACTAGAACCAACTATTGTCAATTGACAAAAGTTGTTGCCATGTTTGTGAACTATGGCAAAACCATCCCCAAATCTATCTAATTTCACTCTATGGCCAGGTGCAATCTCCTGCATGATACCAATAAATGTGATCTAGAAGCCATCATCACATCCTAATGAATGTTATATATAAATCATAACCCATAGGAGACTAATATCAATATAAATGAACCTTCTGACATACTGTCATGAAAATATAATTTTTGATGAGGCTCTTCAATGGGTAAATTATATGGACCTTAATGCACCTCCGACTTACTAAAATCAACTTTTATCATAATTCTTTACATGTTTTAATTGTGTTTTGCTTAATGAGGAGAGTAAACATGAGATGTCATGTCTAGTGTTCTAATGTGCATTGGTTGCAGGTTTAGGAGAAAATTTTGGCTAATTAAAGTGCAGGAACTCGAATGAAGTTCAAGAGGTATTCTAGGACATAGGATGTCCCTCCTTAACTCCTCACTCACTTGAATATTCCTCAATCAAATCTCATCAGATCAGAGTTGCAAGCAGCCAAGCCATGAGGTTCATTGGCAGCCAAGCCAGTGACAGTTGAAGACCAGTTGATCTTAAGATTGGGAGCCAAGTCCCCCTAAATTTAAGGAAGTTGTTGGTAACTTCAGTTATATAAATCAAGAGGCCTAGAGCTTAATTAGGATTTAGATTTTTTGTGCAAGATAGCTAATCATTTTTCGAGTTGAAGCATTGTAACCAAGCACTCTTGTGTGTTTATGATATTTTAATGAAAATGAGCAGTATTCCCCTTGATCCAGCACTGAGTTGACTTAGAGGGCTAAAGCTCTTGGGTTAGGGCCCAGCCCTAGCAGCAAAGGTTCCTCTTGTTGTATATGTGTCCTTAGTTTATATTCATAGTTAGTTGCTAAATTGATTTTGGTGTTGTTAATTTGCAAGTATTGGTAGATTTAATTAGTTTTATCCCATTTGTGGATAGTTCTAATAGTAGCATTGTAGTGATAAGAAGATATTCCAAAAAGGCTGACATCCAGTGGTTTTCACCTCACTTCTCCCTTCCAAGGATCATGGCTCTAGGAACACTTCCCATCCATCCCAAAAAGATATAATTCTTTCTTTTTGTGTAATCTAGGGTTTTCCTGCTAATTAGGTCATTACCTTTCAGTTTCATAGGATAAGTTGTGATTGGTATTTCTGACCCCTTAGGTTTTGCACTGATTTTTCATATTGCTTTTATTTTGGTTTCAAGCACTTCCATGCATGAAATTAGCAAATAAATGGTGATAATTATGTTTTCTTCTATTTTGAATAAACCCTTCTTTCTTTTAGATGAATTTATGTGTAAATGCCAACAATGATGTGTGTTTTTGTAGGAGATTCTACATTGCAAGGAGACCTCGTCTCATCAGCCTCATCCAAGCCATATCCACCTATGATTGCCAAAAGTCACTAAGGTCTCAATCCAAATTCTTGATTTATGAGGAAAACTTACCATTTCCGTTGAGCAAATCCAACCAACTTCAAGTATTAGCTTGAGTTATGAGTAAATGCCTACCACTCCCATGCCTTTTTCCCTCCTTATTCACCTTTTCCAAGCTCCATCCTACCTTCTAGACCACTCCCTAAGATTTCGTCATGTTTTGATAGTAAAATAGGGGATCCTGTAGGTGAACTAGTACATCCTATAGACATACTGTAGGAAAACCTGTAGCAACTTCTTTTGAGCCCGCATTGAGAAAAATCATCACTAAAGCCAGGATTAGGTCCCTGCTTGACCTCCAAGCCATCAGAATCACTGTACTCCTCTTCCTCCACACTTTTCTACCTTGCCAAGGATCAAAGAAAGATTAGAATTTACATTTTTCAGGCAAAAAGATAAAGAAAAAGAGCCCTTTTATATTTATTCATGCACACAACAGTGAGTACTATCTAGATTAGATTTTATGCTTAGGTTAGTTAAAACCTCACATGTGTTAAAGTAGGGTTATTTTGCAAGCAAGGTATGTTAGCAAGTAGATAGAGGATTTCATGTTATTTTGCAAGCATTTCTTTCAGCCTTTCATTCTTACAATAGGCATCATTTCTTTTCCCCCAATTAGGGTAAATTTCCCCTCTCCAAGCTGGTAATCAGACTTCTTCTAGTCAATAGAAGGTTGGTTTGATAAACCCTGGTGATCTATTTCCCTAGCTCAGTAGTGACAAAGAGTAGACAAATTACATCTATTTATGTATACAACACTGTCACCTCTAAGTTTATTTGAACCCCGAGTTGATGAAGTAAAGTTGGTAGCCCCAGGTGTTGCAGCATCCTTGCTGCAATACTGGTGCTAATCACTTTTAGGCGCTGTTTTCGGGGAGGTGTCTGAGTAGATGTGATTTCTTATTTATTTCTTCCTTTTCTTATCTCTTTCATTCTGCAATTAGTTTCATTTAGAAAATAGTTTCAAATTAGTTATGTTTTCTTTCAATTCTGCAAGTAGTTTAAAACTATAAAAAAAAACACTCCTTTCATGCCTTGTAGGAATATGGATAACTTAGGGAAATTTCTGCCAAATATCCACACAACTTCAAGCAGATAACCTTCCCTCTTGTTCGGCGGCTGTGAGCTAGAGGACCCCTTAGGCGAACAACCAGATATTTTTGAAGAGCCTATAGGGGAAGAAGAAGAAATATTTCCACCAACTAACACAATGGCTGGAAATAGAAATGAAAGGGGAGACAGGTAAAGAGTTGAGGGTGATTTCCCATAAGTGAAACTAATGGGGATGCTAAGATGAAAAACATAAGACCCTATGCTCTTCCTCACTTCCATGGCCTAACCTCGGAAGATCCAGATAAATTTTTGTTAGAATTTGTTGTCATATGTAGAACTTATGATTACACCTATGATGATCATAAGTTGAAATTATTCCCATCCACTCTCAAGGATGTGGCTCTGCACTAGTTCACGGGTTTACCTAGGGATAGTATCACCACTTGGGCTTCGATAAAACAATATTTCAACAACAAGTATAGGGACTACTGCAGGTCTAAACATACAAAAGAAGAAATTTTTAGAATGACCTTGGGACATGATGAGTCCTTAGAGGATTAATAGGAAAGGTTCCAACCTAGCTACAAAAGGGCTAGGTGAATCCTTGATCCCTCACTTAAGTTAGTCCTTCTCAGGGGGTTTAGGGAAGATCTCCTAGAAACCGTAAATTTGCTGTCAGGAGGGGACATCTACTAGTTACCCTATGATGATATCATGACAGTTTTCAAGAATCATTCTAGGGTAGCTAGAAAGAATGGTAGGGTTAGTCAAGTGGTGTCTAGTTCATCCTCTTCCAATACATCCATAAAAAGTGAAATTGGGAACATGTTGGAAGAATTTAAGAGTGAAATGTTGCAAACACTTTCTCTGCAAATAGACACTATGCATATCAAAATAAAGCAGGGGGAAGCAGAGAGAGCATTATCCATTCTCTGCCCTAGATGTACAAGGAGGCACCCTAGGAATGAATGTCCATTAAACCTTATAGAAATCTTCTCGGTCTGTGAGGAAAACCACTCCACAGACAAGTTCCCTTCTCTACCCAGATTAAAAGTTGTGTATCAGGGAACCGAAGGGGTGACTGAAAAACTCTGCCACATATATAAAGGAGGCCTTGTGGACCTCGACCATACTATCAGAGGATGCAAGGGTCATCCTATTCATATTACAACCCTAATCAAAACACATCCATTCCCCTTGGTGCCCCCCTGCTCATTCTTGCTAGTCTACACCTTCTCCCCGGTCTTTTGCACCTCAATCCCATTCCCAATCGGCCAACCAACCATTTCATCCATATAATCCTCCACAACCTCAGTGGAATACACCACCCTAGGGGTGGAGGCCCCCATACAACCAAGATCCAGCTCTATTGCCTTCACATCCATCTCAACCACATCTCCTACATGTTGTTCCACCTAAACAACCTTGGATGCCTACCCAACCAAACCCGAACCTGAACAACAGACATGCATAAAAGGTCTATAGTGGAGAAACATCCTACCCTGCGTATGCTGTGGAAATTCATGAAATTGACCTTAGATATGGGGGAGTGCTCCCAGATAACTAACCTCCATCTCCACCTAGGGAGAGTGAGGAGGAAAGAGAGGAAATTGTGCCTAGAGTGAATCCACCCCATTTCCTGAAAGGTTAACCCATTCAGTCCAGTACACCCCAGAAAAGACTGAACTTTTGGGTGAGTTGAAAAATCTGTGTGTCAAAATCCCACTTCTCCAAGCTATCAAAGAGAAGTGTTTCAAACATCCAGGAAGGCGAAAGAAAGAAACCCTTACCATTAATGTCATTGGACAAATGTTCGACTTAATGTTGGGGTGGGTAATTTGCCCAAAGTATCTGTATCCAGGGATTCCTATAGTAGATGTACACATTGATGACACCATTGTTCCCCATACCTTGATTGGTATTGGGGTTGCCATCAATGTGATGACTAAGGACACTATGCTTAAGATGAATCTCGAGGTATCATTAAGGAATACCATAACAGTCTTGCAGCTTGCGGACTGATCCACAGTAGCTCCTGAGGGAATTGTTGAGGATGTGATGGTCTCCATTGATTCCTAGGAATACCCTGTTGACTTCTTAGTTCTCTAGCCTAAGACCAAATTCAATGGTTATCCTCTCATCCTTGGGAGGCATTAGTTAGCCACTGTCGATGCCTACATAAGCTGTAGGGCTATAAATATGCCCATAAAATAATGGGCATCTGTCCAAACAATTGGTCCTGCACCCTCCTACTCAACCATCCCTAGAGCATGACTTACCTTTATGGCTAGAAGAGAAGGAAGAAGATGAAGTCTACTCCTTCCAAATCTATACCCTAGAAACTGCCATAGGAGGAGGACAACCTGATGAAGATGACTTGATTGAGCACATCCTCCAAAATCAAACTCCCAACACCATGTATCTGGAGGAAGTAGTGAAGGAAGCCAAGGAAAACCATCAAATTGATCTATGCTCAGTTGAATCAAACCCTACTTGTGTGAAGACAATAGAATTCAACCCTGAAAGAGCATTGAAAAAAACCCCTCTCTCTCTGTACACCAAGAAGAGGAGTTATGTAACATGCTAAGAGAGCATTGGATGCCTTTGCTTGGAATTACAAAGAAATGAAGGGAGTGCACCCTTCGGTGTGTACTCACTACATTTACATCAAAGAAGGTTTCAAGCCAGTCTACCAACCCCGAAGGAGAATGAATCCAACCCTGAAGGATATAGTCAAAGAGGAGCTGTAGAAGTTGTTGGATGCAAGATTCATTTACCCTATCTCAGACAGTGAGTGGGTGTGTCCTCTGGTGTTGGTTCAAAAAAAAATGGAAAGTGGAGGATCTATGTGGATTACCGAGAGCTAAACAAAGCCACAAAGAAGGACCATTTCCCTCTACCTTTCATTGGCCAAGTATTTGAAGGTCTGGCAGGAAAGAAGTTCTTCTCTTTCTTGGATGGATTTAGTGGGTACAATCAAATCCAGACCAGCCCAAAGGACTAGGATAAAACCACCTTCACCTGTCCTTGGGGTACTTTTTCTTATAGGTTCATTCCTTTTGGTTTATGAAATGCCCCTGCTACTTTCCAGAGAGCAACCCTGAGCATCTTTGCAGAGATAGTCCATGATGTGGTAGAAATTTATATGGATGATTTCACCCCCTATGGGTGTGATTTCCAGGAGGCTCACTCTAACCTAGGATAGGTGTTAAATAAATTCATTGAAATGAACTTATCCCTTAGTCCTGAAAAATGTGAATTATTAATGACTGTAGGGACTGTTCTAGGTCACTCAATATCCCAGGAAGGACTGCAAGTAGACCCAAATAAGATAGCCATCATAAAAAGGGTCCCTACTCCATAGAAGCAGAGGGATGTCAGAAGTTTCTTAGGGTTAGCCGGATACTATAGGAGATTTATAAAAGATTTCAGCAAGTTAGCCTCTCCCTTATCTTGATTATTGGCCAAAGACTCCAAATATTTATGGACAGAAAGCTGCCAAGAGGCCCTAGAGGCCCTAAAGGAAAAATTGACTATTGCACCTTTCCTCCAAGGCCCAAATTGGGCTCTTCCTTTTCACATTCATGTTGATGCCTTTCACAAAGCTATAGGAGTAGCTCTAGGCTAGATAGATGACAAGCTACCTTATGCCATTTAATTCATCAACAAGAATTTGTCGAAAGCGAAGCTAAACTGCACAGTAATTAAAAAAGAGCTCCTAGCTATTGTCCATTCATTGAATAGATTTAGGCATTACATTATTGGTTACCATACGTTTACCGACCATGCTGCAATTAAATATTTGATGAAAAAACCTGATGTAAATGCCCAAATTATTAGATGGTTACTTTTATTGCAACAATTTGGTCTAACTATTATTGATAAGCCTGGCAAAGAGAATGTAGTTGCAGATTTTTTATCTAGATTGACTTTACCTGTAGGGGAGGAAGGAATGGTTGATGATCAGCTACCAGATGAACATTTATTCACCATTTCAATTCTCTCTCCATGGTTTGCTGACATAAAAACCTACTTTGTATCTGCACAGTACCCTCCAAATTTGTCCTCCAAGTAAAAGAGCAGAATCAAAAGGAAAAGTGCCCCGTTCAATTTGATTGGGGGTAATCTCTTCAAGTTGGATCCATATCAAATCCTGAAAAGATGTGTCATAGAGGAGGAGGTTTTCGAAATCCTTCTGGCCTGTCATGATGGGCCTTGTGGAGGTCACTTTGTAGCCAAAAGAACAACATTCAAGGTACTACAAGCTGGCTATTACTGGCCCATACTCCACGAAGATGAAAAAAGGTATACCAGCCAGTGTGATCGGTGCCAAAGGATGGGGAAGCCTACCCCCATGGATGAAACACCTCTGCAACCTCAAGTGACTTTCAAGCCATTTGACAAGTGGGGCATGGATTTCATTGGGTCCATTGACCCTGCATCTAGACAGAAGAAGCACATCATTGTGTGCAGTGACTACTTAACAAAATGGGCTGACACCAAAGCTATAAAGGTAGCAACAGAAGAAACAGTGGCTGAATTCTTGAGGGAGAATGTGTTCTATAAGTTTGGATACCTTAGAGAGTTGGTCAGTGATCAATGCAGTCAATTTACATCTTACATGATTGAAAATCTATTAATTCAACATAAGATCAAGCACAAGAAGTCCACTCCTTACCACCCACAAGGTAGTGGGCAAGTGGAAGTGATTAGCAATAATATAAAGGATTGGGTAGATAGATTGGTGGAGGTCACCTAGGCCTATAATACTACTTGGAAGACCACTACTAGCTTCACCCCTTATGAGCTGGCCTACGGGAAGAAAGCTCTGTTGTCCATTGAATTTGAATACAACACCTTAAGAATGGAAACACAGTTGGATCTAGATGTCACAAGGGCACAAAAAGAAAGATTGCTCCTACTGAATGGGTTAGATGAATTTAAGATGCAGGCCCTCCTACACATAGAAGTGACTCAAGTACAAAGGAAAATATGGTATGACAAAAATATCAAGGACAAGTTGTCTGAAGAAGGTGACTGGGCCTTGCTGTATGACTTCCAAGTCAAATATTTCAAAGGAAAGTTAATGATTATATGGTTGGGAACATATGTGATAGAAAAGTGCCATGATAATGGCACTGTTCAAATTAGAACCATCGATGCAGAAGGTATCCCTTTACTTGTCAATGGGTATAGGTTAAAGGTCTACAAAAAGCCCTTATCAAAGCAAGAATTCATCAGTAACATCAGCAAGGCAGTGATGGTGATTGAAGAAGCCTTAGCTTCCACCTCACCAAGTTCTTAGAAATAAAGAAAAAATAAAGGGAACTAGGTGAAAACCTCCATGAGGCTCCTGAGTCCAACTTTTGGGTTGAAAACCTCTTGAGGCAGCCCAAGAGTATTAAAAAAATAAAATAAAATATCTTTGGGTGAAAACCTCTTTTGAGGTACCCAAGGTAGGAAATAAGGATGAAAACCTCCTTTGAGGCAGCCTAGTTGTCTTTTCAAAAAAAAAGAGAAAAAGAGAAAAAGAAAAAAATAACAATTCTGTTTTTTGCATGTTTGCAAGAAGATGATGAGCACAGGATATAGAGGACAGTAGGCCCTACCACAAACTATGTTTTCCTTCATTCATCTCATCTCCTCCATAATCCCCATGTTCTTCCATCCATACTCAACTCTATATTCCAATTCCAAGCAATTCTGTGTTTTCTACAAGATTCCCTGTAATACTACAGGAGTTTCGTGTAGCTATTACAGGAGGTCTTGAAAAAGTATAGGAAGGGCAGTCCAATGGAAAAATGGTGACACAAGCCTATTTTGGAATATGAAAAGAGCCATTTACCTCACCATAGCTCAGCCAACACCCTTCATGACCATGTCACCCCTGTATCCATCAGAAAAAATCAAGTTAGAAAATATAAAAAAAAGGGAAGAAGAGAAAAAAAACATCAAAAAGGGCCATGCCAATAGAAAAATACCTCATTTGCCACTCCATAACCACATCCTCCACTCATTCCACTTCAGAGCAGAGGAAAGATGCGAATGTTCAAGAAAAAGGTAGCTACAAGACATATTGTAGACATCACGTAGGAATTCCTATAGCAACCTATTCCACAAAAAAAGGCCAGAACAACTTCAACCCACATCAGCATAAGGACTACAAGAATGAGGAAGCTCCTCTAGAGCTCAGCATCAACAAGAAGCCCAACGAAAGAAAAAGCCAACACCTGTACATCATCAGAGGAGAAAATCATTAACAAAATAAGAAAACAAACACAGTTGAGAATATGTAGCTAGGAAAGAAGAACAAATTTACACCACTCTCCAACATGCATCAACAAGGAAAAGGACCCACAGATATGCCATCTCACCAATACTCCTTCATAGGTATGAATATGATTAAATTGTAGGAATATGCAGGAAGTTGATTTTATAAGCGAAGATGGCCAGTTAACTTGGCCACCCTCAGTCAGATAAAAAGAAGAAAAAGGGTTAGTCAATTACACAAGTGGAAAGGTCACATAAAAAAAAGGGAATGAATAAAAAAAGTGGTTAAGTTACGGTGAATAGAAGTGGGAGATGATTACGAGGAAAGGTGATATGATGAACTTGTAGTGGGACCAATGATCCAAAAGGAGGCATTTGTACTTGGCTAGCCAATACATCACCCAATGAAATCATCCAAAAATAAAAATAATCATTGATTCCCATGTGGTGTATTGGTTCTTTCGAAAATCTAAAGGAAGAGGAAACTTCGAGGAGTCATCGAAGGAAAAGTTACTCTCGGCCTCCTTCCAGTCAACACCTACAGTAAATAAGAGCACCTACAAGAAACTATAGGAAAGCTATAGGATATAGGGGGAATTATCACACAGAGTTGTAAGTGGAAATCGAGGGAAATCAATTCAAGATTTCTCATCACCAGAGCATAGAAAAAGGAGGTAAACCTTCTGCGTTTCTCATTTAAAAAGAAAAAATCCTGATTTATTTTAAGTATATGTAGTACTCATAAAGGTAGAAAGATTTGTGTGAGGGTCAATGAATGATAACTCTGAAACCTCATCACCTACTAAAGTTCTTAAACTATAACCACCCAAACCTCACTCGCACAAGAATTGCCAAAAAAATATGACAAGAGGTTTCAACAAAAGAGAGCCCACCAACACACCCAGAATACGCCAACATCCTCCTATGGTAGAAATCTTTACAATGCATCAATAGATGGGGTTCTTTGAGCTATTGAGGGGATACAATGATGATGTGGCTAGAGAATTTGCAATGTTACTCATACCTCTCATTAGATCCAGTGCTACTGCTGTAATGAAGGGATTGTCAATAGAAATAACCCCTGTGAGTATTAGTAGGATAGCTACACCCCCCCTAGGGTTGCAATGGAGAAAAGAGGACAAGACTAACAACACTCTTTCAAAGAGAGGTTTTTCCATGGAAGGAGAAGAACCAATTGAAGACAAAAATGGGGTTAGAAGGGAAAGAATTCTATATCCTTTGAATGAAGTAAGTTACCACATCATCAAGTATATTTCCTGCGAAGGTACATACAGTGTAGTGTATGGGTACCACTTTGGACTCCTCCATGAGCTAAGATTTTGAGAGGAGACACCTCCTCATAACAGGCTTAGTGTACCTTATTTTCTATTACAATCAATAATATACATGAGCATCAAGGTACAATAAGGGAAACATTAGCAACTAGCACATCATGGGTTGGTCAAACTCATCCTAGAAGATGCTTTGAAAAATTTAAGAATCCCTATTGCATGGTCAACATTTGCAGGCATGCAAGAAGAAGGAGCAATTCAAGCCATTGAATATTATAGAAGCCCTACTTCTAGTGAGAGATAAGAAGAAAAAGAGGATGAAAAAGAGGAAGAAATAGAGGATGAAAAAGAGGAAGAAACAAATGATAAAAAAGAAGAAGAAAAAGAGGATGAAGAATACGATGAAAGAGAGGATGAAAAAGAGGATGAAGTACAGAAAGATGAACAAAATTTGGAAAAATAGAGCATGGAAGAAGAAGAATCACCAAGGGTGTCTCCAGATACTACAGAAAAGGATGCAGTAGCTGCTGTAACTGCCCTAAGTACACCTATCAAATCAAAGGGAAAGAGATAGAGACAAAATCCCCTTTACTTTAGGACAAGGAAGAGCATCCAGATTAAATAAGGGAGACCACGAACCCCTACCAAAATTCCAATTATCATAGATGATTTTCCAAAACAACAAGAGAAAGTAGTCCCTCTAGAGAAGAAGGAGGAAGAAGAAACATCAGAACAAGCTTCTCCTAAGTCACCAATCACTTATGTTAGGAAACCTGTCACCAAGTCGGCCTCAACAAAACAAGTTAAACAACCTTTGATCTCTTCACAAAAAGGGAAAGGTATCCTACAAGAAACATAGTCAGAACTACAAGAAGCAGAAATGGTCCTATAGGAAACCCTATCAAATCTGCAGGAAACACATAAGAAAGATTAGGAAAGGCTGCAAGGGAAAAGGGAAGGAAAAGAGGTAGAAATTACTCAAGAAAAAATTGAGGAAGAGGCCCAGGAGCTGAAAGCGCCTAGCCCACAGCCAAAACTTAGCTCCTACTAGAGATTCATTGAAGGAGGTAGGGTGATGCCACAAAATTTTTCCATCCCTCTATTCTTTGAACTTGAAAAAGAGAGAGCAAGGACACATCACTAGATGCAAATTTCTAAATCAAAAGGGGTGGAGGATGTAGGCCACATGAAAGAGAAGCTACAAGAAATGGGTAGAGAATTAAGTAGCATAATAGATGGGGAAATAATGATGAAATCTCAATTGGAGGCTGAGAACACATGGCTAAGAAAGCAACTATAGGAAAAGGAAGGCCGATTGGAAACTATGGCAAGTTTATCCATGGAGGAAATTCAATGCAGGATGCCAACAAAATCATACGCCTTATACCTCAAAGAACAATGGCTGTAGTTTCTAATAAAAACCTTAGCACAAAGAGGAACTATGTCTTTCCAAGACTACAGGAAATTCATTGACCTTTGTGACCAAAGCACCCTAGAGGATAGAGAAAAGATATCTGAATTCTACCTACACAATTTAGCTGTGACAGGTTTAAATGTTTGGGACCCAAATTAATGGCCTTGGCATCTTGGATAAGTCATGAGGAAGCCAAAGCTACCTAAATGAAAAGGGCATTGGCAAGAGAAGAAGCATAACCTCTTTTCATCAGAGCAGAACAACCTAACTCAATGGTTGTCACCAACACTCACAACCTGATTGCAAATGATCCCAAGCTTGCACCACAATACCTTGTTGTACAAGAACAAGAAGTCACTCATTTTGAAGACATGCTAAGATTGCTAGGAGATGAGAGCCAACAAGTCTACCAAATGAGATGGAACAACTTACCCTACAACCTAAAGATCAAAGAATATCATTCTCCTGATAGAATGAGGGATGCACTAGAAAGAGTCCCAATGTATAAGAAAACATTACAGAGACTCAAATTCAATTGGATTGGATTGAAACTTGCCCCACCATTGAGTTTAGGTATGTTAGAGGGGAGAAAGGCAGAAGAAGAAATAAAGGAGTGGGAGGAGATAGAGAGGAATGCAGGGTTTTATCCACAAGAGGAGGAGACTACAACAGAAGCCTAGAATGATAGGGAGGCCACCAAAGAAATGAAATACATAGACATAGATTGAGTTTCTCAGAGGATGAGCAACACTTTCAATTGGGGGGTGACGATGAGGCTCATCAATGGGTAAATTATATGGACCTTAATGCACCTCCAGCTTACTAAAATCAACTTTCTCATCATTCTTTACATGTTTTAATTACGTTTTGCTTAATGCGGAGAGTAAACATGAGATGTCATGTCTAGTGGTCTAATGTACATTGATTGTAGGTTTAGGAGAAAATTTTGGCTAATTAAAGTGCAGGAACTCGAATGAAGAAAAGAAATAGGGATTCTAGGAGATAGGATCTCCCTTCTTAACTCCTCACTCACTCGAATATTCCTCAATCAAATCTCATCAGCTTGGAGTTGCAATCAGCCAAGTCATGAGTTTCATTGGCAGCCAGGCCAGTGACAGTTGAATACCAGTTGATCTCAATATTGGGGGCGAAGCCTCCCTAAATTTAAGGAAGTTGTTCGTAACTTCAGTTATATAAATCAAGAGGCCTAGAGCCTCATGAGGATTTAGATTTTTTGTGCAAGATAGCTAAGAAGTTTTCGAGTTGAAGTATTGTAACCAAGCACTCTTGTGTATTTATGATATTTTAATGAAAATGAGCAGCATTCCCTTGATCCAACATTGAGTTTACTCAAAGGGTTGAAGCTCTTGGGTTAGGGCCCAACCCTAGTAGCAGAGGTTCCTCTTTTTGTATATGTATGCTTAGGTTATACTCATAGTTAGTTGCTAAACTGATTTTGGTGTTGTTAATTTGCAAGTATTGGTAGGTTTAATTAGTTTTTTCCCATTTGTGGATAGTTCTAACAGTAGAATTGCAGTGATAAGAAGATATTCCAAAAAGGCCAACATTAAGTGGTTTTCACCTCATTTCTCCCTTTCAGGGATCATGGTTTTAGGAACACTTCCCATCTAGCCCAGAAAGAGATAATTATTTATTTTTGCATAATCTAGGGTTTTCTTGCTAATTATATCATTATATTTCAATTTCATAGGATAAGTTATGATTGGTATTTCTGATCCCTTAGGTTGTGCACTAATTTCATATCACTTTTATGTTGGTTTCAAGCACTTCCATGCATGAACTTAGCGAATAAATGGTGATAATTATGTTTTCTTATATTTTGAATAAACCCTTCTTGCTTTTAGATGAATTTATGTGTAAATGCCAACAATGATGTGTGTTTTTACAGGAGATTCTACATTTCAAGGAGACCTCATCTCATCAGCCTCATCCAAGCCATATCCGCCCATGATTGCCAAAAGTCACTAAGGTCTCAATCCAAATTCTTGATTTATGAGGAAAACTTGCCATTTTTGTTGAGCAAATCCAACCATATTAAAGCTTTAGCTTGAGTTATGAGTAAATGCCTACCACTCCCATGACTTATTCCCTCCTTATTCACCTTTTCCAAGCTCCATCCCACCTTCTAGAGCACTCCCTAAGATTTCGTCATGTTCTTGTAGTAAAACAGGGGATCCTGTAGGTGAACTAGTACATCCTATAGACATCCTATAGGAAAACCTGTAGCAACTTGTTTTGAGCCCGAATTGAGAAAAATCATCACTAAAGCCAGGATTAGGCCCCTACTTGACCTCCAAGCCATCAGAACCATTGTACTCATCTTCCTCCACACCTGTCTACCTTGCCAAGGAACAAAGAAATATTAGCATTTACATTTTTCAAGCAAAAAGATAAAGAAAAAGAGTCCTTTTATATTTATTCATGCACACAACCGTTAGTACTCCCTAGATCAGATTTCATGCTTAGATTAGTTAAAACCTCACCTGTGTTAAAGTAGGGCTATTTTGAAATCAAGGTATGTTAACAAGTAGATAGAGGATTTTATGTTATTTTACAAGCATTTATTTCAGTCTTTCATTATTGCAATAGGCAACATTTCTTTTCCCCGAATTAGGGAAAATTTCCCCTCTCTAAGTTGGTAATTAGACTTATTCTAGCTAATAGAAGGTTGGTTTGAGAAACCCTAGTGGTCTATCGCCCCAGCTCAATAGTGACAAAGAGTAGATCAATTACGTCTATTTTTGTATACAAGACTTTCGCCTCCAAGTTTGTACGAACCCCAAGTTGATGAAGTAAAGTCAGTAGCCCCAGGAGTTGCAACATCCTTGCTACAATACTGGTGCTCATCACTTTTCAAAGTAATTTAATAAGCCTATTGAACTGCAGGGAAATAAAGCAACGTAAGCATGTGTTGGTATTCCTCTTCCTATAGTTTTCAATCTTAGATTTTATAAATACATGGTACTCAAGTACAACTAGCTCGTTTACTTAACTACAATTGAATCATACTAAAAACAACGACTTCTACAAAATCTAAAACAATCATGACTCAATTTCTACACAATCTAGATATTCACTCAAGTTCTACATAATATGGAACACTCTATTTCTCCATGAACTCTAAGTCTCCCCCTTAATGGAGAAATAAATAATTTATTACACCTAACGTGCCTCTACATAACATAAACTTATCTTTTCCTAGAGGCTTAGTAATGATGTCTGCCATATTATTATTTATATTACAATAGATCAAATTAGTTTCCTTTGACTATATTTTTTCTCATACAAAATGATGTTGTGTTTCAATGTCCTTTGATATTGAATGATAGATTGGGTTGTTTGCCATTTTGATAGAGATTTGGTTGCACATTAATGATTGTTGGTCCTTCTTGTTTTTCTCCCATGTCTTCAAGAATTCTTCTTAGCCAAATTTCTTCACATGTTACACTGCATAAGGCATTGTAACCAGCCTTAGTGGAAGACAAAGAAACAATTGGTTGTTTGTTGTTCTCCATGACACAATATCAGATCCAATATGAATAAATAATCAGAGGTGGACTTCCAATCATTTGGATCTCCTACCCAATCAGAATCTAAACAACTAGTCAAGTCCACATTCAAATAATTAGTATATTCAATACCAAAATTTTCTCTCCCCTTCAAGTATTCAAGGACTCCCTTAGCTACTTTCTAGTGACTTTCATGTGGCTTAGCCATGAATTGACTAAGTATACTGACTGAATATTTAATATTTAGACTAGTTTTAGTTAAGTAATTCACACTTCCCACCAATTTTCTATACAATGTGCCATTCACTTCTTTTGTTTCATCATCACTGTTGAGTTTAACAATTTTTTCCTGTGGTTTAGATACTACTTTACATCCATTCATACTAAATCTCCTAATTAATTTATGTGTATATTTTCTTTGTGTGACAAAGGTTCTACCATTATCTCTCTAAACTTCAAGGCCTAAATAGTAATGCAACTCTCCAATATCATTCATTCAAATTCATGTGATAGATTGCTTTTGATCTTTTCGGTTAATCTTGTAGCACTTCCTGTTATGATAAGATCATCAACATATCTATATAAATCAAAACAATGTCATTTTTCATCCCTCTTTATATATAGATTTATCTCCTTTACTTTTAGTAAAACCCTATTGAGAGAATAGTTGATCAATCTTTACATACCAATACCTGGGTGCCTGTTTGAGAGAGAAGAATTGATCAATCTTTACATACCAATACCTAGGTGCCTGTTTGAGTCCATATAGTGTTTTCTTTAACCCGTAGAAAAGATGTTCTTCTCCTTGTTTTGCAAAACCTTATGATTGAACAAGATAGACTTCCTTTACTTCTCCATTCAAAAATGCGGACTTGACATCTAACTGATTTAACTTCCAATTATGCTTAGTTTTTAATGCAATCATCATTCTAATGACATTCATTTTAGCTATAAGTGTAATTTTTTTTAATAATCTATTCCTTCTTTCTATGAGTAACCCTTTGCTACCGTTCTAGCTTTATATTTATCATTAGTTCCATCAACATTAAATTTAGATTTGAACATCCATTTTGAGCCTATGGGAACTTTATCCTTAGGAAATTATGTCAATTCCCATATATCATTTTTAATAATAGAATCATATTCTTCCTTCATTGCATTTCTCTAGTATGCATGTTCATTAGCTTCTTCAAAGTTCAAAGGTTCTAGGACATTCATCAATTTAGTCATCAAGGCATAATCTATTTACCTTACTGGTGGTTGAATTTAGCATAATGACCTTCTTAGTTGTTCATTTCTTTTATCCCTCCTCCTACTTTGTGGTGACTTATTTCCCCCTCTAGGTGTGTTTTCACTTCTTGAGTTGTGCATATCACTAGATTATTCCTCTTGTTTCTGCTCTTGTTTGTTATCAACTTATTTTATGACATCATCAGAGTCATGAGGAATATGGCCATGCATCATAAATTTCCTCCCTATTTTCTTCATCTACATGTTCATGAAACAAAACATCTTTGCTTGAAAAAATTTATGTGTAGAAGGATCAAACATCTTATCTGTGTTTTTATCATCATAGTAACCAATGAAAATACGCTTAATAGTTTTGACATCAAGTTTTCTTTTGTCTTCTTCCAGAGCATGAGCAAACACTTTGCTTCCAAATATTCTTCAACGGATTATTGCTAGTTTATAACTATCAAGAGCTTCAAATGGAGTCTTTTGATTTAAAATTTTTGTTGGACTTATATTTTTTAAATAAACAACAATACTAATAGCTTTAGCCCAAAATTCATTAGTAATATGTTTACATTTCAACATGCTCCTCGTACATTCCACTAAGGTTTTGTTATTCCTTTCAACTACTTCATTATGTTGTGAAGTATGTGGTATCGTGTAATGTTGTAAAATTCAATGGGATTTGTAGTACTTTACAAATTCACCTAATGTACATTCTCCTCCTTGATCAGATAAAAGGATCTTGATGTATTTTCCTATTTGCTTCTCAAGCAAGTTTTATTTTTTTTTGAAATATTCAAATACATCACTCTTTTTTCTCATCAAACAAATTCAAGTATATTTTGTGCAATCATCAACAAATATCAAGAAATAATATATTCCTCCTAATTATCTAGTCTGCATAGACACACACACATTTGTATGCACAAGTTCAAGAAAATCCCTTTTCTTCTATACAAATGAGTAGGCAAATCTTCCCTAATCATATTCCCTAATGCACACCCTTCACATGCTAAATATTCATTCCTTAAAAATGGAAGTACCTCTACCATTCTTTGTTTTTATAGTAGCAGTAAGTCATGATAATTAAGGTGGTCAAACCTTTGATTCCAAAGAGCTTATGTTGTCATGGTTATGGATGCCAACACCTAATGACTTTTTCTAGTCACATCAAGCTTGTATAATCCTCCAATTCTTACTCCTTTTTTTATTATGTTGTAGTTATCTTGTAAATCCTTGACAACACAACGTGACTTGAGGAATTCAACTTTGAGATTATGATCTACAATGATGGACACAAATATTATTTTTTTCTTGATTCCAGGGACATACATCACATTCTGTATTTGTCTTACATGGCCATTTGTTAAAGTTACACATACATCCATGTGAGCTTTGATTTCATGAGATCAGTTATATCCTAGATATATGTGAGTAGCATTAGTTTTTTCATGATAGGTATCAAACCATTCCTTTTTGCATTTCATATGAATTGAAGCACCATAGTTGATAAACCATACATTGTCATCATTATTTTCTATTGGTAAGGCAACTTCTGAAATGAATAATTTGAAATTATCATTAACTGAGGCTTCTTGACCAACAAAATTTTGTGAATTCCTTCTATGTTTGGACTCATCAAATTTATTTTTATTGTAATCTTTAGCAAAGTTTCTAAGATTACCATTGTAGAATCATACGTCCTTCCTCTTCATAGAGGTATTTTTCCTTGGTGGTGTTGTGCCTTGATGTGGTTTTGGCTGTGACTTTCGTCCTTTCTTCTTGTCCCATGAATTCCCTCTTTATGGTTGCTTCCCTTTTGTCACCAACACCAAATATGAACTTTGAGATATACCATTGATATTCTTCCTCCTGTCTTCTTTTTGTAGAAGAATACTTGTTAATTCATCAAAGTAGGATTTTTTTTCCCTAGTTAAAATTCCATTGGTAAACATATGGTAATCATCTAACATCCCATTCGATGTAATTTTTACAATATCACTACTGGAAATATTTTCACCAATCGCACCAAGCTTATTAGATATATCTTTCATGTACCTACATCTCAATTGAGAAAAGCCTCTTCATTAAATATAACACTCTATTAGTATTGGGAGTTTCATACAACCTTTTAAGTGTTTCCCAAGTTTCCTGAGATGTAGCACAATCCCTTATATGTCGAATAATGTTGTCATTTACATACATTTGCAAGACTACCTTAGCCTTGGTATCTTTGCGTTCCCAATCTTGAACTGAAGTTGTTGTTGCTGCCGTTTTGGTTTAAACTCTTGTTACTATTAACCAAACATCGGGTCCTTATAATAAGGTCTACAACTTAATCTCCAATTTGTATAATTTTCTCTCTCTAACTTTGTGGACTCATTTAAATATGATTCCGCTAATGGATTTTCCATTTTTAAATACCAATAACCAAATAACTTTAACCTTTTTTCTTTAAATAGCCAAATCTCAAAAAATATTTTTTTATCAACCATATAATTGCCACCATAAATAAAATCTCCTTTATAGAATCTTCCTTATAATAAACTTTATATCACAATATTACTTTTAAAAGAAAAATAATATAAGGAGAATTATTTAGAAAACATGGTATATTTAATTAAATTACTCCTAATGTGATTTAATATATCAATAATTTGTAAAAAAAAAATCAAATCTTTAAGCTCCAAACTGAACTGTGAATGGTGGACTATTCAACACTCAGACCAAGAACTTTCACATGAGTGGCAAACAAATAGCAAACCTAGTTTGTCAACATGCAAGGACTCTGGATCATAGTGATATGAAAAATGGGAAAATCTAGTCTATCAGCATATAATGATTTTGGCACTCAATGAACCTACAAATGAACATTGCAAATGGTTATTTCAACGATCAAATCAAGTGGGTTATATCTTTGTCAAGTCCAAAAATGGTTCATTAATCACTCTCATGCAGATTGCAACAACTCTTAATGGACTTCATAACAACGCCAACAATGAACTCTTTTAACAACACATCTATGGATTTGGCCTCTCAGATATCTGCTCACCAGCTCCGATACGAACTTAAATAAATAGTGATAATAAAAGTATGATATAAAACACAAGATTTTATTAAACTAGGGCAATACCCAAAAACTGATATAGAATACTTTAACAATGTCTCCTTATAAAGCATAATAACTTCTAGTCAAGTACAAATGACTCATATACTTAACTACAACTGAATCATATTGAGAACAACAAATTCTATAAAATTTAGAAGAATCATGACTCAATTTCTACACAATCTATAACATTCACTAGAATTCTACGTAATCTAGAACATTATATTTCTCCATTAACTCTAAGTGAAGGAAGAAAAACAAGCTCAAGGCATCCTAAAATATTTGATTTGTTGACAATCCCATGAGAAAGATGCTTATATTATATAGGGGAGTTTGATATAGAAGGATCCATAGGGCTTTGGCAACACTTTATCGCCCAACAAATTTTGGTGTGCATTTCCTAAGTTTTTGAATGTCTAATCCTTTATGATACATTTGACATTTTAAGGCTTGAAAATGATTTTTGAGCACAATATAAAGTCTACAGAAGCATTCCACATCATTTCCATGCTTCAGATCTCACCTAGCATGCATAATTTTTCATGGGAATGCATAAACTATAGATCGAACAAGTAAAAATAGTCAAAGTGGCATTTTGGGATGTGTATAACTTTATTTAAGGATAGTTTGATTCCATCTAAAAGTGAATAAGGATAATAGAAAAGGGAAACACTATCCTAGTACCTTTTAGTTTCACCATACATATATATTTAATTATTAGCATGCATTTGTTAGGTCATGTTAGCCTAATTTGTAGCCTCTGTCTGAACACTTTAATGTATTTTGAAACAACACAAGTTTTTATGGTTTAGATTGAAAATACAACACCGTGGGAAGGTCAAGAAATTCATGAAGAAAACTCAACAATTTCCATGTCATCATTTCGATGCATATTGAAACATGGGAGTGCATTTACCAATTCTATCAAAAGCAACCAATTGTATTGAAATTGTCCTTTTTAGAGCCCTATTGATCCAGGTCGATATTGGTGGCTACCCACCTATTCCACTTGCACTCCCAACAATATTTCCTTTTAGTTTCCTAATTTCTATCACAATTTACTATTTTTGGTAGTTATTCAGGTATCAAACTTCTAGAGTTGTTTTGAGGCCCTAAACGATGTTTTTTTGGAAAAATAAGGAAACCCATAACCTACAATCTAGGTTCATAGTTGTAAGTTGTTATCCTCGGATACATATTTGTAAAAAGGTATCTTACACTTAAAACAAATATTGTATGCCAAGTTATAACCCCAGGAAGTTTACGTACCAACTAACCCCAATAGGGCCGACAAAAGTTTTTGGCGCTTCATCTCCTAGTGTTATGTTTTTGGATGTTTGGGGTTTCCTATAATTTCTTGATGATAAAAAGGCATGTAAGCCTCATTGTAACACATTTTAGAAGGCATGCATCTGTCACGACTCTTTTTAGAGATAAGTTACTATCGCCCGAGTTAGTTTGGTTCTCTTATGTATGTAAACAATTTTCAGTAGTTCTTACTTATTAATTGAAATTTTGTTTCATTGTATCTTTGTGTTTTGGTTTGAATATGTATTTCATTTTGTTCTTTCATAAATCCATATCAGTGGTATAAGAGCGGTCTACACTCTCTTTGTTTTTTTGTGCATGTCCCTGACAAGGTTGGGGTATAAGGAATTGGGATTTCAACTAGTTGAGCCCTTGCAATACTAGCCTTGTCGACCCGGATGCCCTCCCATGGTAGAAGAAAGGAAAGATGAGGGACCAAGAGATCCTTTCAAAATGTTGCTTAAATAATCCAAGAATGACAAAGGAATGAGATGGACAATTTTTCCCAGATCCTTCGGCGAATATCAGTGGGCGAAGCATCTTCATCCAGTAGTCACTTTGAAGGTGCCACCCCCTTTAAGGTACAAGCTAACTTTGACATTCTTATATTTGAAGGCCAAATAGATGCAAATGTCTTGGATAGATGGTTAAATTTACTAGAAGGATATTTTTTGGTCCATTGTTTTTTCCTATAAGGAAAATATTACTTTTGCACTCCTAGAGGTTTCCCTCCTTATTAAGGAATGGTGGGAAACTTACTGTGAGTAGAGGGACGAGAAGGGATCATCACTATTTTCAGCCACACCCTCCTAATAATATTCATGAGATGTCATCAAGGAACAATATTACCCTATCATAATCTATGAAGATAAGTACATAAAGTGGAACACACTATGACACGGAAGGAACCAAGATGTTTTTTCAGAGAGCAACCCTTCATATATTTGGTTGCCACGTATATTTGCATGTGCCAAAGGACAAAAGAAACATCCTGGAAGCAACATGAAGAAATGGTATGTTTGTTGGATATTATGAAGATTCTAAAGCATTTAGAATATATTTTCTTGGTCAAATGAACGTTGAAATTAGCACGGATTTCATGTTTAATGACGATTCTACCCTTAGGAAAGCAAGTGACCTTCCTTTGCCTTGTCCTCTTGAGAAGAAGAATTATGATATGGATATTCTAGAAGGCCCTTTCATGCTTGAATCCGAGAGAGACATTGTTGATGAACCCATGGAACTTATGGACCCCTTGGATCCTCCTCAATTTGATCTTCCTACTAGGAAAAGGCCACTTTGGCTTCGTAATACATTATAGGATACCGAGAGACATGTTTCCGCTAGAAGATCATTTAGAGAAAGCAAGAAGCCATGCAAGTACTAGGGATATGTTGTAGCTATGAAAAATATGATTCAAGTTGAGCCTCACACCTTTGAAGAAGCCATGAAAGAAAAAGTTTGGAAGGATGTTATGGATGATGAATACAAATCTATTATGAAGAATGATGTATGGGATGTTGAATCGAGACCGAAAGGAAAATATGTGGCGACTTCAAAATGGCTATTCAATATCAAGAATGGAGTTGATGGAAGTATTGAGAAATATAAGGCAATTTTTGTGGCCTGAGGATTATCCTATAAAGAGGGAGAAGATTATGACGACATATTTTCACATGTGACTCGATATAACCATTCGCTCGATAGTTGCCCTTGCTACAAGTCAAGGATGGACCCTTTATCAGATGAACATGAAGAACACATTCCTTCATGACGTGTTACAAGAATAAGTCTACGTTAATCTACCACAGGGATTTGAAGTAGACAATCAAAAGAATCGTGTTTGAAGGTTGAAGAAGGCATTACATGGTTTTAAACAAGCCCCCAGAGCATGGTATGCCTGCATAGATAGCTACCTGATGAAGCTTATATTCATAAGAAGCAATGCCAATCCCAACCTCTAGTTAAAAGTGATCCAAGGTATGCCATTGACTTTGGTTTTACATGTTGATGATCTATTTATGAAAATTAGTGAGCCCCTGATGATCGAGTGTAAGAGGGAGCTAGTCTCTGAATTCAAGGTGAAGGATCTTGGACTCATGCACTACTTCCTAGACCTTGAGGTGTGGCAAAGTCCTGGTGAGATTTTCCTTTCTCAAGGAAAATATGTTGTGAAGCTATTGGAGATATTTGGAATAACAAAATGAAAGTCCGAACTGATGGAAATCAATTTCAAGAAGCTATGAGGAGAAGTTGTAGGAGCCGATTTATCAAATCCACCCAAGTATAGATAACTGCTTGGGGCTCTGATGTTCTTAGTGAACACTCATATGAACATATTTTATGCGGTGAACACATTGATTCAATTCATGAATGAGCCTCTCCATGCACATTGGGTTGCTTCCAAGCAAGTTTTGAGATATTTGCAAGTGATTATCACCCTTGGTTTGAGATATTCTACTAAAGATGTTTGACTACATGGATATACTGATGTTGATTGGGTAGGAAATGTTGTTGAAAGGAAGAACACTTATGGATGTTGTTTTAGCTTTGGATCTTCCATGATATCTTGGATGAGTAGGAAACATAAGTTTGTGGCATTGAGTACCATAGAGGTAGAGTATGTTGGCGCTAACATGCCTAGATTTGAAGTAGTTTGGTTGAGAAATCAATTTGGAGAGTTGTTTGAGAAGGTCCTAGATACTATAGTGAAATATTTCCATAACAAGAGTGGGATTCGTTTCGCAAAGAATTATGTGTTTCATGACAAGTCCAAGCACATAGAGATCCTATATCATTACATTTGAGACATGGCATAGAGAGGAGTTGTTAGACTCACATATCGACAAATGAGTAGCTTGCAGATATTCTCACCAAGGCTTTACTGAAAGGGAAGTTCTTGATCTTTAGAGAGAAGTTTGGACTGATGGATGTGACCCCTTCTGAGAAGGGGCATCATTGATTGAGTATATTGAGCCAACTCTCCCTCCTATTTGAGCTCCTAGGGTGAGGAATTGAGATGTAGGTCTCCTGAGGTTGAAGGATCTATATACAATAGGGTATCACCCATATTTTTCACCCATAGGGTGTAATATGTTTCTCTCCTATCTTGTTCTAGTAGAGTATACCCAAATTTGCATCATACCACAAGTTGGGCTTGTTGGGATTATAGCTTCTTGTCTGGCCATAGGGTTGAGAGGGCTTGGGGGTGTGTGTTCCTTAACTTTGGTAAGTAAATTATCTCACCCAAGCTTATGATGCAAGTTTTTCTACCACATGACTCTCGATGGTCATTGTTGGGAAGATCGGGAATCAATAGGATGGATGAAATATTGTATCACGTCTATTGCTCATGATAGGGTGGAAGATGTATTCTCCCCTATGAGATTACATGAGGTGAGTGTCCCATAGGACCCTCCTCATTATCTTCAAAGGGTGGTAGTTGATGCTCCCTGATGTTTATGTTTATTTAGATTTGAGAATGATTCAGTAGATAGATTTGAGAAAAGGTGGGACATGAGATGATGATAGGATACTTATGATGATCACATTATGTAGTTGGAATTTCTCCCTAGCTGGAGGGAATGTTAATTTGGTAGCTCAATGACAAATTCCAATGATAGGAGTAGATTCCTTTTTTTGAGAGGACCAATTTTGACTTTTTAAGCACTCAATTTGGACAACGGAAAGTGTATTTTGAATTGAAGCCCACAATGTCACATTTGATCAGGTTGGTCCTAAAGAAAATTGGTCACCCTTGGAAGCCTATAAATGCAAGTCAAGTGACCCTCATTTTGATACCATCATCAAGCATCTTCTTCTTCTTTCTCTTCATTGGATTGTTTAGTACAAGTCTTAAGTTTGGTTCATATAAGTTTGAAATTACAGGGTCTGAAGCTCACTTGTGTGATTAGGGTTTTTGGTTTTCCTCTGCAGGGTTGACTCAGGAAATTTTCAGCTATAACCGCAATAAAATAGGCTCATGCATTTGGTTGGAGCAGCTAAACCGCATGCATAACTCTTCCTCCATGAGGTTGGGATCTAAGGTTTGAGTTTGATAGTTGACTGCAAATCGGGAAAGTTAAATCTGATTAATATTATTGTCGAGATCATATTTATGATATTGTTGGATATTTTTATGGGCTCATTGTACTCTCTGCCAAACATTTTATGACAATCTAATAGAATAAGAATTTCAAATGGTTTCCCCCCTTATGGGATTTTTCCTTGGTCATTGACCAAATTTGGTGTCTCTTGTTGATGTGTTGATTGTCTCCTATAGTCATTGCATTACAGTTCTATCTTCAGTTACTATTTATTGATGAAAAGTATTAATTTCTATCGAAATATTTTTAATTGAACAATTGAATTGGGCTAAAGTAATTGAAACAACATAGAGCAGTGAAAAAATTAACATTGTCAAAAAATGCCACAAAAAAACAAAAAGCTATGGTTGTAACTCCCAAAACACAAAAAGACAACAACAATGATGGTTTTAGCTTCCCAAAAACACAAAAATAAAGTTAGTAATAAGGATGATTGTAGTTGTATAAAAATACCACAAAACAACCAAAAATTATGGTTGTAGATGGGGAAAACACTATAAAACAACCAACAACTATGGTTGTAGTTTTCCAAGACACCACAAAACAATATGGTTGTAGTAATACTATTAATCCAAATCCTCCTTTTTTGATGTTGTCCTCACTGAGATCCCATTTTTTGTGCCTGTAATCACCATTTTCCAATTTCCTTTGCTAAGTGCTCAACTCTCCCTTGCTCAGGCCTCAAACTATGTGAGGATAATTGAAAGGGACAATCTCTTTTATAAGAAACAAATTATTCCTAAAGGCTCCTAGAAATATCTAAAAAAACTACTGAAAAAAATTAATATATTAAATTATTGAGTAAATGATTAAAAAATATTGTGGGTCACAGGAAAACTTGGGCCCTTGTTTTTGAGTTTATGTGCTGAAATGTGCTACGTGGTCGGTAGAAATGCATTGTACAGTGCAAACACGTTTTCATGAAGTGAAACACATTTCAAAATATGAAACATGTTTCACCCCCACATAAATGTGTTTCAAGCGCGTTTCAATGCATGTAGACATTCATGTGCTAAAACGTTGGGGAGTTTGCACATTTACTGCAACATAGGCACTAACTGAACATATGTGGAGAGCTCTGAAGCATAACCTATATATGGATCATCCATAGGGTTACTGGCTGGTAGGATGATCAAGTAGGAGAATTTTTTTCTCATGGGGATTACTGATACACCTCCTAATTTCTTTTTAAGAACATAATATAATTTTGTAAAAGCATTTTTGCTCTATCACTTTATACAAAAGTATTAAAATATTACTTGAGAATTGTGCTATGCCAATAAAATTGGTTCATTAAGACTTATAAAAGGTAAAGAGCATGGAATTTTTAATGCCTGTTTATGTTATGCTGATTTTAAATATTTGTCACTCTTCAACTTGTGTGGAGTAACAGATTTGGTCAACCACATTTTCTTAACTCAACTAACAAGCAAATCAATTAATGACAAGTGTGAGGGTTATTGAAATTTCTCAAATTTTGAGATAGCTGTCTTGGACTGATCATTGTGGGTTGAGCATTGTCCCTTTCTAATTGCAAACTATTACAAAGAGCACACTAAATCATTAATAAAAAAACATGCACAAAATAAAATACAATTAGATGTCACCATCATATTGTGTCTCTAGGGTCTCTGAGGGTATCTCACTTGGAAAGCTCATGTTATGTAAATTTATGTGAGTGATGATGTCCTTTTTTCAAATCCCCCATTCATAGATCCATGTTTCATCACTAAGGAATGGTAGTTACACCTAAGGGTTATAGTGGTAGTAGTAGAAATCAAACCTATGTCACATGAATACAATCCTTGCCCAATTGTTGATTCATCTAGTAAAAAAGAATGTATTGTGCGTCTATCTATGTCAGATTGATTACATTGCATTCTTAAATTTGACAAACTACATTTTCATAACTTATCTATATTTTGTGGAGATTTCATAGTAGTGGTATCAATACCATTGCATAAAAATTAATGGCTCAATCTACTTTGTTGTGTGGATAGATTGTTGTCACAACTTGTCAATATGTTGACTGCAGAAGAGATTTGTGTTCAAGATTGATGTGAATTTGATCAGTTGGATCTATGAATCTTCTCTCCGCATTTTTGGATGAATGTTGCATGGAAGAAAATTTACAAACTTCTTTCAGATTAAAAAAATACATAATAAAAAGCCAATTTACCAAATGTCAAATCCTATAGCTTTGAATGTTTGAATTTTGCAGATGGAGTTGTGGCCAATTGAAAAGCAGATTTGACTCGGCTCTAGGAACTAAGTCCAAATCAACAAAGGAGGTAAAAAAATATAGGACATGATTGTTGCTACTATTGTGTTATGCCAAGTACAAGCCCTCGAGTGAGAATTTTTCATGTGAATCAATGCTTGCTCTTACTTTCGCAGTTGTTGCTCCATGGGTTCACTATTGGGTTGGTGATCTCACTGAATTAAATATAAAAATATGCTCAAACTACAATAATGAAATATTTTGTGATACCTTGACCAAAAACCATGGCTAAGATGCATGGAATTAGATCCTTTACACCTTGGACACAAGGAATGCCAATTGTTGGGCACCTATTCCACTAAGGTTATGGTTTGGAATGTGAAAAGTCATTGGAGTCCAAGAGACCTTCGAGAATGAATCCAACGATAATATAAAATGTATATCATTATGAATACTAAATTCAACTAATGCATATTATTTCATATCTTGTCTCCATTTGTGTGTGTGTTTAACATGGTATCAGAGCAGGCGAATTCTAGCCCTAGTCTAATTTGAGTCATAAGTTTGGTGGCTAGTTCTATTGTCATTCCTTCCTCCCTATACTGATACCATTCTGGTGATCCTGCAACACTTATTAGTCTCACACTCTATGCTTTATTCCATGTAATAATGTTGGAATCCGGTGTGTCATGTGACAATCTGCGTAAATGCTTCAAAAATTGAGTGACCCACTCCTTGCCATCTTTGTCTAGGATCGTTTCCTGTGTTACAATTTCCTTTTTTCTAGTTGAGTTGGATTGGAAGAAACTTGACACTTTACCAAAATTGTAGTTGGCGAATAGGGAAACCTTGCATCCAAGGCAGACACAACAAAAACATTCTCTACAATCACGATGACTCTTCCATTGGTGCATGCTCTCTTGCAACAACGTTGAAAACATGAACCTATATTAAAATACATTGTTGTGGTATATTTCTCCTTGCACAAATGTTGTGTTGAATGTTCTTTTTAATACTGTGTATGGAGATGTTGGAATGGTGTCCCCACAACGTTTGGAACCTATGAATGGAGCGTTGGCATGATTTTTTATTATTTAATATCGTATATATTGTATGGTTTTGCATTAAATATATATGCATAGTGCTTGAATGTGCAATATACATTGGTGTCATTGGTCCTTATATCTACGATTGACTTGTTTTTGAAGGCTTATATATGTTGGCTTATATGGTATGGAGGCTATGTATAGTAAATGGTTCTTACATGTGGGTTGAGTTATTTTTGAAGACCATTGAAATCACTAGTTAAGGTATTGTTGAGTGAATTATAGTTTTTATTGAATGCATTTATATAAATTGAATGCGGGAACCTACAATCACCGTGTTAAGTGCATTAAAGCTAGTGCCAATCATTATAAGCCATTGAGTGTCAAGTGCTTTCATTTTTCATTTCAACACTAATAGCAGGACGTGTTGACTCTAACTCAAGTCTTTGAAGAACCTATGTGGTATAATTTGGAGCGATCATTCATAAGCTCATACAAAAAATGAATTCCATTTTATGGTTGCTTTGAAGGACAAACACTTGTTTCCACTCAAGCATCTTATTCATGTGTTCTGCCATTTATAAATAATCAATCGTCCATATTGTGTAACATTCTTGCTTTATTGTGATGTGACTATGAATCAAGGACCGATGCCACTAGAGTGCAAATGAAAGTGTTCTCTATAGAGATGGTTAAAATGTGGTGAGTATATTGGAAAAAACTCTGAAAACTCAACACATACAATTTGATAATTGGTCCAATGATCTTTTATTCCCATGAGTTAAAGTGGACTGTGAACTTTTGTTGGCCACCAAAGCATGCTTCATAGTCACATAAATTGCAGTGGAGTCAATATATTGTTGGAGGTGCAATATAGTCCATTATGACACCTTGACTAAAGACCTACCTACAAGTGAACTTATTTCAATACAAGGGCATGGTTTGCTTCTAACTGTAAGAAGCTAATTCATGCATTGTCATTAACTTTGTGAGGTTATGCTTTTGATTTGCATCATGCTACTGTAATTTTCCTTTTGAAGAAGCTTATTAAGAAGGGTGAACAATGCTTTCTTTGGCCATCAGCTATTCTATATTGAGAAAATAAAAACTTCAACATGAGATGACATCTCGTTTTTAGAGTTTGTATTATTGAAAAAATGGCTAGACTTGATGAAGTGTTAGAGTTACTAAAAACTCTTATACACTCCACTGATCATGGCACAGTGAAAATCAACAAAGTCATTCTCAACAAAAATTGATACTTGTCTGCAAAATGCACAAGACAAAATTTATTTTTTGCAGCTTGAGTCACAACTAGAACAAGATGAATTACAACAAAATACACATAATTCTGAACTTCGTTTTGTTCAAAACAATCCCATTTTTTAGGTTGAAGTAGACACCCATCAACAACCAACAAGTGATCAAGTCAGTGAAATTGAGGTTGATTTTCATCAAGTTCCAATTTCAGGAACAAATATGCATGAAAATGTTCATGATTAGCCTGCACATCCTAAGCCCATCACAAACCTTGGGAAGAGCTTGTCAATAACAGGAATAAAAGCAGTCTTGGATATGATAAGGATGTGTCCTTTAATATTCCATATTGTTCAAAGCCAGTCCAAATTTAGAGTGTTGTATTTCTTCACGAAGGTTCATATTCAGCTAGTGCAAATCCCTCTCCTTCACATCCACATTCACAAATTGTCAAATGACAACATTGTACTCGTGTTGTCCATGTGAAAGATCAATGTTTTTATCTTCATTTGTGTGAGAATTATGTTCAACACACTCATCATACAAACAACTGCTTCAGAAACAAGCCTCCTGCAAGAACAAATATCCACCTTGGATGGGTTGCTTCTTGGCAATGATATTTAACAACTAAGAAGATATTTTGCCCATACCACAAAATTTGTTCTTGAGTATTGAAAAGTCTTGTGTTTGAGTTTTCTCATCTTCTCACTGTAGATTTGATGAGCCCCAAAAATGGATAATTATATGGGCTCATTCAACCTTCTAATTTGACTTAATCCACCATTCTCACTAGTTTATTGCATGTTTTTTATTATATTTATGCTAATAGAGTGAATTGGGTTAGTCATTATGCCAACAAGTCTAATGTGTGCTTTGTGTAGTCTTTTTGGTCAATTTGGAGACAAAATCAAAGGTTTAAATGAGCACTTGGCAGCCAAATTCGTAGAGAGGATTTTTAGGAAGGTGTCCCCTTCATTTATGGGCCCTTACCTCGAATTCTCCACCATCAGCTTGGAGTTCAAGGGCCACCAAATCAATTATCACAAGGGCAACCAAGCAAGTCAAGTAGGACTGCTGTTAACTGCAAGTTTTGGGCAGCCGAGTCCCTAAAGTTTAGGAGGACTGTTGGGGTCCTCAATTTGTAAAAATAAGAAGGCTTAGGGCCTCATTTGGGTTAGCCAGTAGTTAGTCATTTTGTAGGCAGAAGTTAGCTAGTTTTCAGTTCGATTTTAGTCAGTAGATTAGCTTTGCATTTCAGCGCATTTTCAAGCTCTTCTTTGTGGACAGTTTTGGAATGTAATTATTCTTTTTGATTAATAAAGATGAATCCAGCTTTGCACCAGATCTAAATCTCTCTTAGGAGGCTGTAGCTCTTGGGGTTGGGCCCATCTCAAGTGCCCAGTACCTCGTTTTTTTACTTTCATGTGTCTTTGCTACATTCTTAAAATAAAATCTGCTATTTAGATTTAAATCTTGTTTTGTTATTTAGATTGCTTTTGATGATTAAAGTAGCTTTTCATGTTCAAATTTGTTTGATAAGTCAATCACAGGGAAGATCTTCAGAAAAAGGCCATCAAGCACCTTGGATCTCACCTCTCCCTCAGTGGAATCATGAGCTGGGACCAAGGCCACCTTGCTGCCACCAAAAACATTTTCTTTGCTTCACCATGCAATTAGTAGTGTTGGATTCTTAGTTGTCGAACTTGATATCAGTTTTGATTGCATGCTTTAGCTTATGATTTCTTAGTTGCATAGTTGTTTCACATATTTCATTTAGAATAAACTTCTGTTCATTTCCTTTTGCTGTTAGGTCAGATTAGAGTGAAGTAACTAGGTCATAGGTTTTATAAGTGTTTGTTTGTTCAGTTTGAAAAACCACTTGCAGAGTACCTATTATCCTTCCCTACCTGCCCATACTCCATCCAACCTCCTTGCTTCACCCTTCACTTAGAACCTTTACCTTAAATTTGCCTCATTCGCTTACTTTGCCATGATTCTCATCTTCTTGTGCAACATTGTTTCATCCCTCCTTGAACAAATCTCACCATCTGCGCCACTCCTCAACTCCATCATCCAAGTCTTGAACTCCCCTACACCCCTATTTCACCTCCATATTCGTTCATCCACCTTTTTCCCTCCATCCATTCTCCAAAATCCTCTTTTCGGAACATCCTGTAGAAAATTACAGAACATCCTGTAGAAATTCCAGAACATCCTGTAGAACCCCTGCAGACTTCCTGTAGAAGCTCACGAAAGCGATTTCTTGAGATTCGATCACTGTGTAACTCTCAGGAAGGGTGCTAGGGACCCCTTAGGACCTCTTCTAACCTTCCCAACCTCCTGCAAGCATTTTCTCCCACCGATCCACCTCTGCACAGTAAAAAACAATGAAAGCACATGCATGGTAAATCTGACAACTTAATCAAAAATAAAAAAAGATGTTTTCTTCAGATAGAAGTAGTTTAGACACATGTATTTTACCTTCCTAGAAGTAATGACATCTCTTTCAGTAGCTTGCATCCTCTTTTTTGCATCAATAGGGCTAGCTGGTAAAATTAGGGTTTGCATTTCCTTTCCGCTTTTCACTTCTTTCTGCAAGTAGATTAGCCTCCTTTGAGTTAGCTTTCATCCATCAATTAAAAAGCTTCTTCTAAGAGCTCAAGAAGTTGGATTAAGCTCCTAGCGGACTTGTGCTAGCTGACCAAGTGACAGCTGCGGCAAGAGCTAGTACTTGTGCATACAACACCGTCGCTTCCAAGTTTGTTACGAACTACCGGGTTGATAAAATTAAAGAAGGGAGTCCTAGGAGTTGCAACATTATTGCTGCAATACTGGGGCCCAACAATATTTTCTTGTAGATTCACAAGCTCATGTAATCTACTAAAACAAGAGACAAGAATCTACTTCTACTTTCAACTAGTGAAATCCAATAGTTCGATGAAAACAATATGAACAAGAAGAAGAAAAATCAATGGAACATAACAAATTAAGTTTTTTCGGGGAAAGCCACTGCTCAAAACCCCACCTCTTTGTATTGCATTAATTAGAAATATGGGTGAAGATGCAAAGCTTGTTCTCACTAGAACAACTCCGCACAAGCATGCTCAACTCTCCACTTCACAAGCCCGCTATTAGCCAACACTTAGCCAATTTCCACTGCCTTCCATGCCCTTATTTCCTTGTGCAATTCCTAGGATAAATAGGCCATATTAATGGGAATCCAGTGCTTCCAAAACTGTGCAATCCAATCTAGGTCCTCTTCCTGATTGCATGTATGATCTATACAACTCACTAAATCATACAATTGATAGTACATCGTCCCTACACTCTAGTCTCAACTGGGTCTTTCTCACAACTAGCATGCATGATTTTATGATGATTGAATCTTCAGTTATCTAGAGTAGCACTTGTGGATGCACTAATGCACTAACTGATTGCTAATCCTCTACTAGTTGAACAAACAATTAGAACTAGTTTAAGTGTCTATAACTCAATAAACTGAGTTATCTAATTAAAACTCAATTTAAACTCATACTAGACCCCTAAAATTTAGGGAGAACATATACATGAATTCCAAAAGACTTCCAACTCGAAATTCCTAAGCTAACTAAGTTAATTAAACTTAATTAACTATTTACAAGTTGATATGAGAATATAATTCTATTTTTTTCTCAGTTTAAATTCAAGGACAAATTTAAATTGAAATTTCTTGTTGCCATTTCTTAACATTCCCTCTCTCAACAAGAAAGGGATTATCTGCTACCCCAATCTTGTCTCTGTGAAACTCAAATTTACATCTTGATGCCTTTTTCAAAATGTTAGCATCTTTCTCCTTTGTGGGAATGTACTCTAACAACATGATCCACCTCAATACGTAATCCTGTAGATGATGATATCAGATAATAATGTGCTTGGACCTATCATGAAAAAACGGATGTTCAGAGAGTTTGACGCATTTTTGATTATCACAGTAAATCACTATCAGATCCATCTGCTGACTAAATAGACCAAGCAGGATCTTCCTCATCCAGATGGCCTCACATGTTTCTTGACTTGCATCTATGTACTCTTCCTCTGCCGAACTGAGTGCAACTGATCTCTATTTCCTGTTGTAATAGGAAACTACCGCTGACCCAATGCTAAAAATACCTCCTGATGTGATTTTTTGGTTGGATGGACTCCCCATCCAATCTGCATCCGTGAAGCCTTGACGCTTCACTCCCTCTGTCTATCTATACCATAATCCTTACTGAGTAGTGCTCCTGAGGTATCTCAATACATGATTTGTTTCCTTCCAATATAGCTTGGTAGGCCTAACCATCGCTTGACTCAGCTAGTTAACTACATTGAATAAATCTAGTAGTTGGTTCACCAAGTGCATGAGTGAACCCACAAGCTGCCTGTAAACAATAACTTCCACTAGCTCTCCCGAAGTAACATCCTCCTTCCTCCAGTTACCAGCTAGAGGATTCTCCATATGCTTGTAGCTCTCAATGTGGAACATCCAGAGTATCTAGTTGGCATACTTGCCTTGAGACATAAACAACTCCCCATCACCCTAACATACTTCCATGCCCAGAAAGTAATGCATGAGCCCTAAGTCCTTCATCTCAAACTCTCTTGCAGGGTCCTCCTTGCAAGATTTGATCAATTGACCATCATCTGTTAGTATGAGATCATCAACATAAAGTACAATGATCAACAATTTACCTTCCACCACTATGTGGTATAGGTTCACATTTGCTTCACGCTTCGTGAAGCCCAACATGGTGAAGTAGCTATTCATCATGGTGTACCAAGAATGAGGTGCTTGCTTTAGCCCATACAATGCTCTCTTGATCTGTCACACATGTGACTCAGGGTCGAAGGTTTCAAAACGTTCAGGATGCTCTATGTACACCTCTAACTCAATTGTGCCATTAAGGAAGGTTGCATTCACATCCATTTGATGTATCTTCCAACCCATCTGCGCTGATAGTGACAATATAAATCTGATCAAAGAGTACCTTGCAATAGGAGCAAAGGTCTCAACATATTCAATCCCCTCTACCTTTGAAAAGCCACTGGCCACAAATCTCTCCACACTACCATATGCAGCTGGCTTTACCTTGTAAAGCCAATGACAACTCACCATGGACTTATCCTCTGGTCTCAGGACCACATCCCAAACACTGTTACAAACTATGGAGTCACACTCCTCCACCATGGCATCAACCCAAATCGGTTGCTGCACTACTTCCTCAAAGGAATATGGCTCTGCCACAACACATCCACTCATAATAGTCATGTATCAAGTGTACCTGTCAAGTAACCTCCTTTGTCTACGTTGTGATGTGGGTGCTCCCACATTCTCTCTAGTGTCTGACAAGAATCTATCCGCCTCTTTGGTGCGATTTATCCCATCTCTGGAAGACTTTGTCTGATTGGATGTCTCCACTCCTAGACCCTCTGCATGTGGCCACTCCACATCAATTCGAGGCTCCTCAACCACATGTAGTTGAAGCTCCCTTTCAAGGGGAACTCGCACGATCTTCTCCTCATCGAATATGAAATCCCTACGAACCACAGTCATCTTACTGGTCGACAAGTACACCCGATAGTTGTGAGGTGTATCAGTGTACCCCACAAATATCCCCAACTCTACTGCTAACTCAAGCTTCTTCCATGCATCTTTGGTCACATGGAAATATACCTATGGCCCAGAAATCTTGAAGTGACCAACATTTGGCCTCTTACTAGAATAAGCATCATATGGTGTCTTCATCCCAAGTATCCAATCCCGGCTATGGTTCGGAACATAAACCACTATGTTGCATGCCTCAGCCCACAAGTGTAATGGGAGACCCTGATCATGCAACATCACCTTCGCTACCCATACTATGCTTCTGTTCTTCCTCCCGACCACCTCATTATGTAGAGGGTTATGGGGTGTTGTCAACTCTTGTTTAATCCCTTCTGCTGCACTGAATTTCTTAAAATCGTTTGAGACATACTCACCATTGTTATCACTGCGTAGAGATTTAACCTTCTTGCCCGACTCTTTCTACACCAATGCTTTAAACACAAAAATTGTAAAGGTTTGATCCTTTTTCTACATGAAAAATATCCAACATTATCAAGAAAGGTCATCAACAAATATAACGTAACACCTATGTTTGGCGGATGTTATTGATAATGGTCCAAACACATTTGAATGGACTCACTCTAGAATCACCTATGCTCGACTGTCTCTATCATGAAGGGAAGCCTTGGTGTATTTTCCCAAAGTACACCCCTTGCATGTATCAACTTTCTCTAGCGTACGTTTGGGAAGACCAGTAGAGATCTCCTACATGATTTTCAGAGCACCATAATTCAAGTGACTTAGTTGGTTATGCCACAACTCACCAACAACTCGGATTTGCACCATCTCTGCTTTCGTGCTCAAAGAAACACAATCCTCTACCTCTAGCTTATATATATTCTTCACCCAAATCCCTATCTTCTTTACTTGACCTATGGCTATGTGTCGAAGGAACGCCTTTCCTTTTGATAAGATCATATCATAGCCTTTATCCTCAAGCATGTCAATGGATACCATGTTCTTCTTAAGCCTGGGCACATACATAACATTCTTCAAGGTGAGTGGATCCGCATGCTCCCTTTGAAAAGTAATCGTTCCCAATCCAGTAGCCCTATACCACCCATTGTCACCCATCTTGATATGCATATGGAGATATTTCTCCTCCAGGTCATTGAATAACTCCTTGTCGCCAAGCATGTGGAATGAAGCTCCACTATCTAAGTACCATACACTTCCCATCATTGATGACACCATGCATGCAATGAGGGAAAATTACAATTTGAATTGAGAGGCCAAAGCCTCACTTGCCACTCCTCCTAAGGACTTCTTGAGCGAACAATTGGTAACAAAGTGTCCAAGATCATGATAATGAAATAATTTCACTTTCATCATGTCTTTCTTCTTGCCTCCATGACAAGAATCCGATTTGGAATGGAAATCTTTCCCTTTTCCTTTCTTTTCCTTAATTTCTAAGGCACAAATCTCTTCATAATTAGTCTTTGATGAAGATCCATCCTTGGTGTCCTACTGATCTCCTCTTGCATCAAATGCGACCACAGTCGTTCCCAATATGACAACTTCCTCGACCATTGATAGAGTCTTGATAAATATGCCAACTCTTTGGGAGTCCCAAAAGAGAAAGACTCACCATATCATCCTCAGAAACCATGATTCCAACACTTCCAAGTTCATCACGACATTCAGTGAACTTGGTCAAGTATTTTGGAATAGTCTCGCCTTTCTCCATTTTGATTTTTTGTAGTTTGTCCTTCAGTGCCAATTTCCTTTGGTCATTGTCGTTCTGATACAAGTCTATCAATTCTTTCCTCATAGCATACAAAGTTTCCTTGCCATGGAGACTTGAGACAATGTGGTCTCAAGCTGCCTCAAGGATTATTCACCTCTCCTTCGCCACACAGTTCTTCTATTCGACCAAATTCTGTGCATCTGATGCTGTTGTCTTAGGAATGTATTGATCAATGAATTCCTTCAAGACATTATCCTCCAGCACAACCTCCATTCTGTCCTTCTAGGCTATATAATGTGAGCTACCTTACAACGCATATTCGAGACACAAATCATAGAATTCCATTTGCCAATCCTGAAGTATGTATTGCAAAATCGAATTACACTTGTAGCCCAAAAATCAAAACATCAAAATATCCTCTAGTATACCGTCTTCAACTCTAATACCATGTAGATTTTCTTGTAGATTCACAAGATCATGTAATCTACTAAAATAAGAGACAATAATCTACTTCTACTTTCAACTAGTGGAATCCAATAGATCGATGAAAACAATATGAACAAGAAGAAGACAAATGAATGACACATAACAGAATAATTTGTTTTGGGGAAAGCCACTGCTCAAAACGTTGCCTATTTGTATTTCATTAATAAGAAATATGAGTGAAGATACAAAGCTTGTTCTCACTAGAACAATTCCACACAAGTATGTTCAACTCTTTGCTTCACAAGCCTACTTTTAGCCAACACTAAGCCAATTTCCACTGCCTTTCAAGCCCCTATTTCCTTGCGCAATTCCTAGGTTGAATAGCCCATATTAATGGAAATCTAGTGCTTCCAAAACTGCACAATTCTTAGGCTGAATAACCCGTGTTAATGGGAATCTAGTACTTCCAAAACTGCGCAATCCAATCTAGATCCTCTTCTTGATTTCATGCATAATCTATACAACACAGTAAATCATACAACTGATAGTACACTGTACTTGGAATCTAGTCTCAACTGGGTCTTTCTCATAACTGACATGCATGAGTTTTTGATGAGTGAATCTTTAGTTATCTAGAGTAGCACCCGTGGTTGCACCAATGCACTAACTGACTGCTAATCCTCTACTAGTTCAATAAACAACTAGAACTAGTTTAAGTGTCTATAACTCAATAAACTAAGTTATCTAATTACAACTCAATCTAAACTCATATTGGACCCCTAAACTTTAGGGAGAACATATACATGACTTCCAAAAGACTTCCAACTTGAAATTCCTAGGCTAATTAAGTTAATTAAACTTAATTAACTATTTACAAGTTGCTATGAGAATATAATTCTATTTTAATTCTTAGTTTAAATTCAAGGACAAATTTAAACTGAAATTTCTTGTTTCCATTTCTCAACACTCACCTTGTATTTGACAGGGGGAATTAATGGTCAGCTACAAGCTTCAAATATACATCAAATGATCATGAGCCACAACCTGAACCTTTTGCATGAGCCTAGATCTAGAGTTAACCATACCTAGATTTATTGTAGACAGAGAAAACCTTGAGCATGCCTTTAGTTGGTGGTCTTCCTTAAACCACCACATGTTGAGACCTCATTTTTCAAGTTGAGGTTCTCCATTTTTCCGCAAGTTGAGACCTCCCTTTTCCAAATTGATGGTATCCTTCTTCAAATAATTAGGGACACTTCCTCTAGCAGAAGACTAACAACTTCTTTCCATATTTGAAACTGTTCCAGGAATTGGAATAAGTGTTTTAGTGTTGGCGGTCATCCTTAAACCAGGACCTATTGAGACCTCGAGTTTTCCCACCTTATATCTTCAACTGAGAGAGAACATTTAGCCATTGGATACCACTTTTATATCACAAATATCTTATTGGACTCATATACACCCTTTCAAATTAAGTGGGGGAATGTTGGGCACCTAATCTGCTAAGGGGTTATGGCACGGAATTTGAAAGGTCATTGGAGTCTAAGAGACCTTGGAAGATGACTCTAAGAGACCTTGGAAGATGACTCTAACAATCATGTAAAATGTATAAATCTATATCATTGTGAATAGTATATGCAATCATTATTATTCTTTCATATTTGTCTCCATTTGTGTGTCTTTAACACCAACAATCAAAATATATGAAGGACATATTTTTCTCAATAAACAACCTACCATGGATCCTTTCATAAAGGCATAAGAATTGCATCCCGAGTACACTTTTTTGAATTGAAATGAATAAAAAAAGTGATATAATAGTTTGAATGAGTTCAAAGAGAGAAACTAGATATGAACCAAACCTTTATCAATTCTATGCTCTATATATATAAAAAATATGCTATTAATACACATGTTAATTGGTTATTTTGTTTCCTTATATTTCCATTCCTACTTTTTGAGATCCTACATACATGATTGTAAAAAAATATTTTGAGAAATATAAGTAAAGGAACACCTAATTAAATTAAAAATAAATCTAATTAGTTGTGATTTTTTACATAATGGTCTTATTTTAGCATTATTTATCGATTCCATGTCAACTCTTGTCTTTGCACCAATTTGTACTTGTAGGAAACATGGATAAATAAAAGAGAGATATCTACTTCACATCTCGCCATTAATGAATGACTATGGAACTGGCAGGCCTCTCTTAACTATGGATTTGATACCATTCTAATATTTAGGTGCAAGCAAGCACAACTAGAACTCACAAAAAATGATTTATGCCATTCTCAACACACTGCATTTATCTCAATATATGAACATATAGTACATGAATTTGACCATTCTAGATCTAGATCTCATTGACCATTCATTAGTGACTCATGAAAACTCCTCTTCAAAGATAAGGATTAATAAATCATATCAACTTGGTCTCATACTTTCTGAATGTTGATGGATTCACAATATAATAAAGAGAAGTTTGTTATTCACCCTTCCAATCAAGTAGATAGCAACAATCTAATAGGACATTCCATTACTAATCCAATAACCTCCAAATGAATAAAAATTTCTAGCAGGGAATTGTTTATGGAAATGGACGTAGAATGTATTACAAAATGTAATGACACGAATCAAACATGAGTGTTTCTCACTAGGTGTACCACCAAACTGAGGGAAGAGAAATAAATTGATTATGTGGGGGCGAGGGAACATGCCCTATAAAAAGTATTCCTTGTTCATAACTCAATCCTCATAGATCAATTCTCCTACACACGTTGGAGGATTCAATGAGTTAAGAAAAAATCCAACCATCAATCCATTAATTAAACCTAGTAATTGAGCAATTTTTAATATGTGTGGATGGATATGAGTTCAAAATAAATCAAACATTTTTTTATCAAATCAAATTTAAGATTAAAGTTGTAATAAAATTGAATAGGAATATCTCAATCATAAATAAATAATTGACACCATGGAAAAAATATTTTTTTACTATGAAACCCAAATGGGAAAACCAACACTTGATGGGGATTTATTTTTTCTCAAAATATGGTTTCAAGAGTGATCTATGCATTCCCAATCAAGGTATTAATGCATTCTTATTAGCAAGATTGCAGAGGGATATGGCTCAAAGACAACCTTCGATCTTTGAACACAATTTTCCTCACAAGTCCTTAATGCTTTGCTACTACCTTGCTTCTTGATTTCCTATCAATATTTATCCTTCATTGAATTGCTTTCTTCTCCATAGCATTCATATTGAATGGATTGCATTCGAAGGCCAACAATCACAATGCTTCATCTTCATATTCCAAGTCATGAGAATTTTTTGGCTATTCACTCAACTTTTCCCAAAACAATTGAATGCTTATTACAATTTTTACAAAGAGATTAATTTGGAGTCAATTTGGATCACTATGTTTGTCTATTTATTTAAAAACAATTTGCCATTTTTTTCAAATAAATGTAACGCACAAACCCATTGGGTTCATTCCTTCAATAAAAGTATTAAAATGGTCAATGGCCAAACTTCATATTTCAGAGTGTGTGGACAAAGCCAAGATCATAGATGCTTTGAAAAATGTGTTGCCAAAGGTTGGAATTAGCTGAGTATGTTCTCATATTTAATCTCCCAACTTTTGAGATCTTATAAAATGTGTGTGGAACCTCCCCCCTTACCCTATTGGGGACAAGGGTTGGATATTATGGGGGGAGGTTACTATTTAGTGAACTATAAAATTTGTGAGAGGATGGGGGCGAATGATGGATTGCATGTGTCATCAATTGCTTCAAGAGACTTGGTAGGCTTTAGGGAAGGGTTTTACTTTTCTAAAGAAGATATACACAAGACTACTCTCCAAGATGACGTAGCTTGATTGGAGCTAGTTGTGCACAGAGAGGAGCACATAGATATAGGGGTTTAGATTCACTCAATTTGGATTGGATTATGGGGGGGATGAGGGCTCTAAATTCTTCTTTGATTTCTTAACTAGTGTAGATCCACCCTAACCTAGATCTATCAAGAACCACAAGGTATAAATTTCATTAAGGTGTAATTTTTTATCATTTAATTCCACCCAAAGTATTAATTCCCTATTAAATGATAAAAAAATTACACTTTAATATATTTGATCCCTCTATGTGCTTGATAACTTTGGGTTTAAGATGGGCCTATGTTGGTTTAATTTTATAAATGTCACATACATATGTATTATTTATATTTTTTTTTTGGTGTTAGGTAATGTAATGTAATGTGACATGATAACATCTACCCCATACTAGGATGCATAGAACCTCATTTCTCTTAATGTAGTGAAGAAAGTGGCAACAAATAGGGTGTTTGACTTGCATGAACTTAATGACTCTTTTGAGAAGGATCCAACTAATATTTTGTTAGGGTTCCACCCTAACCCCCTTATCTATGTAATGGGACCACGTCATAGTCAAGAGTTAATAAAGCCCATATTAATAATTGTAAGTGGTTAATCCACAATTAATAACGGAACCACAGTTAGTTGCAAATGGGCCGTAGTATTAGATAGATGGTATTAGTAATATCGCGGTATTGGCCCGTGGTATTGCATGTATGAGTCATATATAAAGGATAGAAACTCCCTGCGAGGAGTATCGTGTCTTATTTTGTAATCGAGCTCTGCTCTATTGGAGGTTGCCCCCTCGAAGAGGCAAGTGAACATTACTCTCTGAATAATAAAATCATTGCTATTCTGTGTTCTGGGTATCTTTTCTTCGGATATTCTGTGTTCTGGGTTTCTTTTCTTCACATATTCTGTATTTGGGTATCATTTGCAGGTTAAGAGCATAACACCTAGATTGGATTGGAAAGGAGTGCCGCATTCCTCTTAGGGAGTCTATCCCTAGTTTGGCGCTGAATGTACCCTAGGAGAGTAGCACAAACAAGCAACAAAAATTGGATGAGGAGCTGCGTAAGAGAAGGTAATTTTTGGGTGGTTGGGGACTGTGGTGTATACCCTAACCAGTCCCAGAAATTATAGAATTGCAGGAGTCACAACAACAACATTTGGTGTGTATCGGGTCACAGTTTGGTGACCAGAATTGGATCATACTTGTTGTAGCCTATTGGATCCAATTATATGACATTCTGAGGTGAAGAAAAATCATATTAGGTGCAGATTTGACAGTGATGAGATTGGGTTCCATAGTACTATTGGAGGGCAGCGTGTTGGCTACCCAAAGTAGCACTAGACGAGCTACTTTGAAGGATGAAGAGAAGCTAAAGGTTGGGTGAAGGATGGTGCCAGAGTGCAACACTTTGATGGACAAAATTCGTTTCTAGCCTGGAAGATTGGAGCTCAAGAATTTGCTAACCCAGAGAGAATTTGATGAGCCTATGTTCATTGTAGTAGACATGAATTACAACAGTGATATGAGGCATCCCTCTTGGAGTCTCAATGTGTAGTGGCCTTGATGGACCAAGGCACTACTAGTGAGAAGTATGGGTGCGACAAACTGACATGACAATATATGACATAGAAGTGTTGTAGCCAAGTCTATCATTATATATTGTAAGCCATAGACTGTTTTATTACTCAGTTTGTTTAATATAACGAAGATTGGGATTGTACATATTGTACAATTTTGTTTAAAACTGTATATCATTTTTCACATTGATTTACTACTTTATATTTATGTAGTGCAAAGTAGTTTATGGTTGAGATTCTTGGTTTGGTAGCATCAGTGATTTTAAGACTCTAACCTAGACCCAAGGTCATGGAAATTCAACATGGTATCAAAGCGTGTCTGAGCTACTTTGGAAGTAAGTAAATCAGAGTTGTGCGCAGTGAAGTACAATGTGAGAGGGAGTTGGTCACATTGTAAGTGAAGGGCTCACTACAATGTGAAAGTTTCCGGTAGGTATCTGTTATGAGGTCATGTTGGAGGGGTTGTCCAATTGTAGTCCTTGGAAGGAAAGGATCAAGTTGATCTTGTAGGTCAATAGTATCTGGGATTTTTCTGAGAAAGAGATCAAGAAGCCAACCAACCCTAAGGAGCTGGAAATATGGGAAGATTTGGATGCGAGGGGGAGACTGATCATCCTAGATGGTGTGACGGATGCCCTAGTACCTCATTTGTCTGGGAAGAACACCGTACATGAGATGTGGGTATCTATTTAGAATTTGTTCCAGAATAAAAACGATAATCAAGTATTGGTATGGAGGATAAGTTAAAGTCCACCAAGATGTTAAAGGGTGAAAGCGTGACCTCATATTTGACGAGATTGTCTCAGGTCAAAGATGAGCTTGCTTCCATCGGTGTGACTATCACAGATGTAGATATGGTAAGGATTTCCTTGAAAGGGTTCACCGATAATGGAAGCCCTTCATCAAAGGGATCGTTTCCAGGGAGAAGCTACCAGACTAGGATAGGTTGTGGGATGAATTCATTCAGGAATAGTTGTGAGACGAGGATGCAAAAAGATTCATATGATGACGAGGCACTTGCATCACGAATGAAGGGTAATAAAAAGAAGGACTTGAGTAAAGTCAAGTGTTTCAACTGTGGAAAGATGGGTCTTTTTTTGTTGAGATGTCTGAAGAAGAATAAGGGAGATGATGAGAAAAGAAAAAAGAATAAGGCTACCCTTATTGCTAATAAAGCAAAGATGGATGAGCTCGCTAGAAGATTGGAAGATGAAGAGGAGGATTTTGCTATGCTTTCTCATTTCTCGTAGAGTATTATCACTAAGGATGGATGGTACGTGGACAGTGGTATGACGAAGCATATGACAGGGTCACATGATGTTTTTGAGACTCTAGTTGGATGAGACTCAAAGTTGCACATGGTGCTGGGTGACAAGAGTCAGTTGGAGATCTGAGGATCAGGTGTGGTGCCATTTAGGATGGAGGCAAGACGCATGATACAAGTTGAGGATGTACTGTTTATACCAGGACTCAGATATAATGTTATCTCCATCTCGATGATGGAGAAGAAGAGGTTTGAGGTATTTTTCCCGAATGGGAAGGCAAGACTCAGGCTCAAAGGCTCTAAGTCCGATGGGATTGTACTCATAGTTAGAGAGCATGGTCTCTACAAGTTGTTGGGAAAGCCTGTGGATCATCGAAAGAAGTAGGTGGAACAGGTATAGGTTCCAGAGAAGCAAGAGAAGGTCTAGGTGCAGATGCAAGATTAAAAGGATAAAGTACAGGTTCCCGAGAAGAAGGTACACTTTCTCGAGAAGGTCCAGATTCCAGAGACTCAGAAGGAGTCTAGTTCGAGAGTGAGCTTGTAGATTCAGAGGGAGACTCTGCAACCCAAGAAGAGCATGTGTTTAGTGGTGAGCAGCGGTTCTCCTATAAATACCAAGAAATAATCACAGAAAGAGTGGAAGATGTTACAGGATAATAAGAAGAAAAAAGTTGCTTCCAATAGTGACAACAACACTTTCGAGGAGGGTGTAATTCATCGTATAGGGATTACTACGATCATGAGCGCCAAGAGTTGGGAAAGTATTGCGAGCAGTGATGTTGATGACGAGATGCTTCCTAGTCTTGGAAGTACCTCCCTCACTAAGAGGGAGTGTTGATTTGTGTAGCTTGGGGGGTATTCCAAGCTCTAGGGTTCAAGGTTTGGAGGAAAAGCGCCACAAAGGTAGCTTGTGGGTTTGGAACCCAAGTATGGGGTTTTGACACCCATTGTGTTTTGGGGAAAAACCATGATGGATTCATGACATGCGATGGATGAGGGTGATAGTGTTCAGAAAGACGATTCCAATGCATCAAAAATCACCCAAATCTAAGTTTCCGTTTGGGAGAAATGAATTTTTGAATTTGACATAAGTATTATTGGATTTTTCAAATAGGCCGACTTGAAGTAAAATACAAACAACATGTCTTTTCATGTGATTCTTTGGAGGCCTTAAAGGATATATATTGAGGATAGATTGGAGTCATTTTAAGCATCCAACAAGTACAATACATCACTAGAAGACAACTTGTCGAGCTATGAAATAAGATGCAGCTTGGAGGCTAAGTTAGTAATGAGGAACATATCGTTTTTAGGGTCCAAAATATTCAACAAGAGGCTGAGTTTGCTGTGCATGGGTGCGGTTTGTTTTTGGGTGAAAAACAAAGCCTAAAAGGTTGTTTGGAGAAGCCATAACCCTAGAGGGAGAAGCAAAGGGAGTTGGAGCAATTGTGAGGGTGGACAATCCTCCCAAGAGGCTGCCACAACCCTAAATTAGACTGGAAAGGAGTCTTGCAGTCCTCTTAGGAAGTTTGTCCCTAGTTTAGGGCTGAATATACCCTAGGATAGTATCAAAAACAAGAAACAAACCTTGAAGGAAGAGACCCAACAAGACAAGGTAATTTCTAGGTGTATTTGTGGGTTGTTGGGTGTTGAAGAAAATGTAACTAGGTTTGGTATTTATACTTGTAATTTTGATCTTTGTACTTGTAAAGAAAATTTATTTTTGTGAATTATAAGAATGAGTTTCTTTCTCATTACATAGGTCTAGGAAAGTAAAAAATTCAAATAGATCTTCTTGGGAATTTATGAAATATATATGAGTCAACCTAGAATCAAGAACTACCCTCCAAGACCAGCACAATCCTCTTGAAGACAAGCAAGAAAAACAATGAAGAGAATAGTCAAGTAAGCCAACAAAATTGATATAAAGAATAGACACGTCAGTTCAAATTAAGTGACTCAACAATTCATTAATTCATGTCGGATTGAATGCATGGGCATACACTATAAATAGGTAGTTTGGGTAACTGCAAAAGAACATAGAAGCATCTCACATCTCTCTGAAGAAACTCAGATGGGTACAATGTTAGGCCCATATACTACTAGTGTAACCCCTTATTGCTATTAGTACAACCCCGTTATTATATTGTTGTACCCATGTAGTCCCCATATTGTTATTATTGTGCCCCATAGAAGCCCACTATTGTTATTATTGTGCCCTTACATTATTATTGTTGTGTCGGCTCTAATTATATTATGACCCCTTAGACTCCTATATATAGAAAGGAGGTCTTGTCATTTGTATCATCTAAGAATTATTCATTTGTGTAATGTAAAGGAGGTTTCCCCCTTGAATAGGCTTATTTCTAAGGCGTTGATCTATCTTTTCTATCTTTCTGTGAGCTGGTTTCATAACATTTGGTATCAGAGCTTTGGATTCTAGGGTTTCATTGCTCCAAATAGGTCATCGTGGAATTTTCGCTATAAATTTCTTTCTGCGACATTTCAGAAGTGAAAAAAGACCCATTTGAGATGGACTTGCACTAAACCTCATGTCCGAATTTTAGAGTTTGTCTCTCTATATTTTCGGAGATGATCTGAGGAATTTAGGGTTTTTGGAAGCTCCATAATTTCAACTAAAACAGGTCATCGTGGGATTGTCCCTATAACTCTTTCACTATGAAGTTTCAGAAGCTAAAACAAAAGCTCATTTGAGAAGAAATCGGTTTGAACCTCGGCTCTGAATTTCAGATCCTTTCTCGCTACATTTTCGGAGATATAGTCTGAGGAAGTTAGGATTTTTACAAACCCCCAAATTACATTCCAAATAGGTCACCTTGGGAAAATCATCATAACTGTCTCTCTGAGCATCAGATTGAAATTTCGTAAGAAGTTACAGAAAGAGGATGGACTATATTTTATTTTGTATATTTTTCATATCCAAAGGTCAAAACAGTGACACGTGGCACTTCATACAAGTTCGCTCTTCTGAAAAGGTATATAATCAGGTCATCTTGGGAGATTGTGGATAACTCTTTCTTGGAGAATCCAATTTTGATAAGACCGGTGGAATTGGAAAGAGGACACGAAGGGCTACTTTAGGTCACAATTTTAGAATTAGAAGAGCCAAAATTACAGATTTATAGTCGTTTCAAGATCGAGCTTCTAAAATCATGAAAAGGCAATATGAGGAAGTTTGATGGCAAGGATCCGTAAATTGGATATGACAGATGGAGTAATATTTTGATCTACATGAGGTGCAACTGTTACAAAAGGTACGTATTGCATCTTCATATTTAGAACCAGATCAATTTTTATGGTATAAAGGGCTTTGTTCTCGTAAATTACTTGTTACGTGGTCAATTTTCATGAAGGAAATGATAGCACATTATGAGGATACAAAGAGAAACACCTCCTTTAGCCAATTGATAAATCTCAAACAAAAGTGTTCAAGGGAAGAGCACATTGAGGACTTTCAAAAAATGAATATAAGAGTAAATGGTATTCCAGAGAAGCAAAGGATTGATGTCTTCATAGGTACTTTAAAGGATAACATTCAACATGAGGTTCATCTTTGGGAACTTGATTCATTGGAGAAGGTATTCAAGATGGCAAGAAAACTTGAAAGCAAAATTATGGAAACAAGGAATCCCACCACTCATGACTATAATTATGGAAGTGTTTCTTTTCCTAGTCTTCCACAACCTACAAGGTTTACACCACACCAATTGGAAGAAAAAAGAGAAAAAGGGCTTTGTTACAGTTGTGATAGCAAATGCACTAAAGGTCATAAGTGTGCTGAGAATAAATTATTTTACATAGAGTATGAAGAGGAGGAAGA
>APFE030317331.1:71653-85963 GCA_000404065.3 Pinus taeda | reverse complement strand
ATTTCCTATGTGTCGAAATATCCTAACAATCTTTTTCTTTGATTAAAAAAATAAATAAATAAAATTGACAATATCTTATCAGATTAACATATCATAAAAACTATCCAAAGTCATAATAGTCCTCTGAAACATCGAACCATACTTTTTTAATATAAAAAAGAATATACAACATAAATTCTTTAGATCAACATTGTATAGCAGTTCGGTAGCATGCCCTGTTGGCATGAATTTCCACACAATCAAAAACACCCAGTTTATGACTCGATGATGATTCATCCCATGACTCAGAAACATGTTGAACCACCCTCCCTTGACACATGGTAGCCTCAAAATATCCATTAATTTCTACAACCTCAAACTGAATTCCAATTTTTTTTACAATTCTGCCAACAAAAACTGCAAAAATAGGCCTTGAAGAAACACCTGTAGCTCCCAAATGGACGTAGAAACTGTGTACAACCTGTAGGAGATTATTGTAGATGAGATTTTCCTGGCGATAAAACTCTCTCATTTTCTTCAAATTTTGCTGCATCTCCTCAAAAAATCCTCTGCAAAACAATGACTAAACAAGCAATTTGCACAGTACGAAAAATATGCTTTGAAGATGCATTTGAATATCCTGGTCCATAACACTTGTGAAAATATTGGAAGATGTTCTTGTTATCGCACCTATCCTTGATAAAACCTCTTTCAGTTTCCCAAAATTCGCCTACATGTGATCGAAAACTATTCTGCAAAAGGATGGTAAAACAAAGTATTTGTGCAATAATGGGCAATGAATAGCCTCAGTAGCACTCCATGCTTTGTATGGTTTCACACCTCCTCTCGAAAAATGGATCAAATGGGTAGGCTTGAAATGGACATGTGGTGGTGTAGAACTCTTGAATTAGTTTCTCCAACTCTTGCAAACCTCCTAAATGGTTGATACCCACCTGCGCAACAATTGCGTAATGACAATGACTCCCATTAACTTGAAACTCCTTCCTTGTTTTGGTGAACCCTTGATAAAAAGAACTTGACAATGACGGTTAGTGACCTTGGAGACTATGATATCAACAATGGTCATAGGCTCAAATTATTCAAAAATTGAAAATTAAAGGACATGGAAAATACAATTGACGATGAAAACTACTAACCCTAACATTGGCTCCAATGGGGATGGAAACCTCCTAATGAGGTGCCAAGAACAAAACCACAGACTAGTAGCCTATTTAGACCATTTGGAAATGGAGTCAAACATTACAAACTAAAAATATGATTGAAAAATTGAAAACTTAGCTATTGACTGATTGAACTTACTTATGGGAGTAGATCACCAGAATCATAGGGCCTTCTCCTCGGGCTTCAAATTCTAATGATAACTGCCCACACCTACTAAAGATATGTATGCACTAATGTGAAATGATCCCACCAATGTAGCCAATCAAGAAAATGGATATTTGACTGCTTTCCACTTTCATTTTGTTCAGACGGAAAGAAAAATCTGAGAGATGACCAAAAAACATGAAATATGAACCCAAATTAAAAATTTCTCCATTTCGAGAAGCTAAATCCATTGACTAATTTCAAGAATATTGCACATTTCTCATTCTCTGATTTTTGCAACATAAATGCAAAATAATCCAAAAACTTATGAATATGTCCTTCTTGTTGATGAACACAAGGAAAAATGGAAGCTCCATCTATAACTATTGGTTGTCCATGTTCTATGTAGTCAAACCTAAGATCATCCTCAAAAATATCAGTAGACAATTAATTTTGACTTTAAAATGAGTGAAGAGAAACAAGTTCTTGCACATGATCCTCTTGCATATGTAAGAAGTGACCAACAAGGATTAATTCACTGCCTAAATTTTCCATGCAAACAATTTCAGAAATCTAATTTTTGTAGACTTTTTCATGAGAGAAAAATTCAGCAGAGGAATGATATGAAGGAAAATTTGAAACATTGTCTTTATCCCTGTTTTGGCCACATGAAAACTAAAAAAATTTCTGCAAATCATCACTAAAATCATGAGATGTTTCATGCCTTTCATCATGAAAATCTGATTGGTCTTCAGTCATGGAAGAAAACATTATTTGTTGGAAATGTTATTGTGTATCAAGGTTGCTAAACTCTACTAGTTCTTCCTCTTGATCACTTAAAAGCTGACAAGACTGCTACAAATTTCCTTCAAATTCAGAAGACAAAACGTAACTTTCTACATCATGATGTTGATCTATTTCATTTGCAGGCAAGAGAGAAGTTACCATTTCTTCTTGGTGATGAAAAGGGTTCTGATGAAGGGCCTCTAAAATTTTCTCATCCATGAACTCATTATTCTCATACAAGCTTTCCAAAATTTCGATGAAACTCTTAAAATGTCCAGAACAATTTTGAACCAGCAATAAGGATGGATAAGATTCTTTAAATTTTTCAAAGAATACTATATGAAAATTCTTTAAAGAACAAAAACTAGCAGCTGGTGATTGTTCATACCATGAACTTGCCTTTCCTTCCAGAGTAGCCATGAACATCTTCATGAGAAAATCTTCATGCCATCCAACTTTAAGCCTTCGTGAATGCATACAAAATTTGATAAGACTAAAGTAGCACCATCACCCTTCTCATCTTTGAACTTTGGAAAATATGATTGCCAAACTATACAAGGCATACGATTTTGAAAACCGGGTATATGAGCATGATTCATAGGTGCATACCTCGCAGTTGAATTCATCTTGAAAACGTGGAGACACTAGTGAAACTAGAAAATATGGGTCTTGCTTGATTGGAGTCGCCAAGTGAAAGGTTTAGACTTTTGATATCCAACTGTTGTTCACCATCAACAATTAGAATTGATCCTTTTTGTTCACACCCGAGGAAAAATGTGACCTTGCACTCCCTGAAAACGGTGCCAATATGTTAGCACTCTATGAATCCCTCTAGGCTAAGGAAGGGACCATAGAGGTAACCACAAACTACTTCTAGCTAGAAACTGGTCTTTTCTAGCTGGAGGGGGATCCCTCTCTTTGTTAATTGAATATTTTGGGATTATAAGCACACAAAGACCAAATCTGAAAGGATTTGTTTTTAAATGTTTGTTGAAACTAAATGAAGGTTATTGGAAAGTGAATATATGTGATCCAAAAACTCCTAACTTATGATGCTTATGCATATAAAAGCCAATTACACACACATAGGATTGTCTAGCACATACTTTAGATAAAGGCAACAAATTATGGTATAGTGGGAGATGAACATAAATAATACTCATTCACATATAATAGAAACAAAAGAGGCTCTGATGCTGTATATTTGAGGTTAAGTATTAAGAAGAAAAAATAGAAAATATGGGTATAATATATTTCATTTGCAATTGAAACATTTGACACATCTTAATTAGAGAAATACATGAATGAATTCTAACACAACTAAATCATTATAACCATAAACTAAAGGACTGTAAAAGCAATAAAATAATATAGCTATCACAAGAAGGGAACAAATCTGAAGCACAATACCACAAGTATCTCTGTGAATGTCCATTGGAATAACTGAGCAATAAGCACCTTTATTCATGAAAACAAGACCACAATACACAAGTTTCTTATAACCTAATTCTCAATACTATCCAACCCCTTCTTTCTTTAAAACTTTGGCATTAAATAGACATACCACATTCAAAATACCATGTCTAGATGCAATACACCTCATATCCATGAAGTGGATCGAATTAAACACAAAAGAGGAAACTCTAACACAGTTTGCAGTCTTTTTCTTTGATATAAAAACAAAAAAACAAAAAAAGCTTATCAATATCTTATCACATTAAATTGTCATAAAAACTATCCAAAGTCATAATAGTCCTCCGAAACATTGAACCATAATTTTTTAATATAAAAAAGAATAAACAACATAAAGTTTTCAGATAAACACTTTGTAGCATATGGGTAGCATGCCCTATTGGCATGAATTTCCACACAATCGAAAACACCTGGCTAATGACTCGATGATGATTCATCCTCTAACTTAGAAACACATTGAACCACCCCTTCGTTGACACATGGAAACCTCAAAATATCCATGAATTTCCACAACCTCAAACCGAATTCCATTTTTTTTACAATTCTGCCAATAAAAACTGTGAAAACAAGCCTCGAAGAAACACTTGTAGCTCCCATATCATAGAACCTGTGTAAAAAATGAAGGATATTAATGTATATGAACTTGCCCTAGAGATAAACCGCTCTCATTTTATTCAAATTCTTCCCCATCTCCTCAGAAAATCCTCTGCAAAACAATGACTAAAACATGCATTTGAATATCCCGATCCATGACACTAGTGAAAAAAATGGAAGAGGTTACTGTTATCTGGCCCATCCTTGAGAAAAACCTCTTTCCGTTTCCCAAAATTCGCCTCCATGTTCTCAGAAACTGTTATGCAAAAGGATGACCAAAACATAGTATTTTTGTAGCACTGGGCATCAAATAGTCTGAGTAGCACTCCATTCTCTGTATGGTTGCTCTGGAAAACTGGATCCAATTGGCAAGCTTGAAATGGCTCTGTGATGGTGTAGAACTCTTGAATTAGTTTCTCCAACTCTTGCAAACTTCCTACATAGTTGATACCTACCTGCACAATGGTTGTGTAATGACCATGACTCCCGTTAACTTGAAACTCCTTCTTACTTTTGGTGAACCCTTGATGACAAAAAATTGAGAATGATAGATAGTGACCTTTGAGACTATGATAGTAGCAGTTGTCATAGGCTCAACTTATTCAAAAACTGAAAATTAAAGGACATGGAAAATACATTTGACATTGAAAACTACTGACCCTAACAAGAGCCTTAAATTTTTTGAATGTTTCAAATACTTATGATTTCTTCTTAAGGAAATAAATCCATGTATTCCTGAAGAAACCATCCATAAATGAGACATAGTGCACATATTTATCTAGTGATGGAATCGACATAGGTCCAACACATCATTGTGCATCAACTATAATATTCCCCTTTCCTTTGTAGCACAATAGGTGAATATTACCTGATTCTACTTCTCATATAAACAATGTTCACATAAATCAAAATCTAGAGAGAAATTAGACATACCTTCTACCATACCATTACCATGTAGTACGCGAAGGCCCTTCTATCTAATATGTCCTAGTCTTTGATGCCACAACATAGTATTTTATTTAGATACTATAGGATCTTTTCCTTCTTCAACTCCACTCTTATGAACAATGGAACTATTGCACCTAATGTTAGTGCTTCTTCCCAACAGATTAATTGGAGTTCCAATTAAAATTCCCCTCATTAATACCATTTCTCCTTGAACCATCCTACATGTATCATTTTCAAACACTCTTTATACACTTGCATTTCTCATCTTACTTACAAAAATCAAATTCCTTGCCAATCTTGGGAGGTCTAGAACACTACAAAGTGTTTTGATCCTTCCACCTATGAGTTTTAACTTGAACTTTCTTTGTCCCATGATTCTAGTGTCAATTCATCTCACAAGAAAATGTCATTGTTATCATATCTTTCATACTTGCAAAACCACTCCCTGTGAGGAGTCATATGAAAGGATGCACTTAATTTGACTAGAAATGCCTCATGATCTACATGTGTAGTGAAGTATCCAAGTACACATCCCCTCCATATTAGGAGGTTTTTGCTTCTATATGAGGAGCATCATTAGTTCCCTCCCTTTCTCAACAATTTTGGAACTACAATATTTCTTGTAATGCCATTTTTTTCCACATCTCCAACACACCTTTGCATTTTTTCCTGGAGATTTAGATCTCCCACCCGATAAATAAATTTTATTTCTATTATGGGAGTATCCACATATAGAAAAAAGAAAATTTGTTCTAAATTCCATGTTTTTCTATCTCATCTCCTCCAATGACAAGGATGATACTATTTTAGCAAAACTTAGAGTAGTTGCATTACTACCTATGGAAACAACCAGACTATCCCATGAGTCTAGTAACAAAAAACAAAATAAGTCACTTATCTTCATTTAAATATTAATATCAATAGATAATAACTAACTTACCACAATATTGAAGGTATTCAGATGCTCTGTCACTCACTATTCATCATTCATCCTAAAGTTATCTAGCTTTTTCTAAAGGAACAATTTATTCACTAGGGAGTTAGAATGATACAAAGTTCCTAAATTTTTCCATAGTGCCTTCTCTATAGATTTTCCTAAAAAAATTAGTAATATTAAATCTAAGAGATAAAACCATATTGTGCTCATTGCCTTTCAATCTAGCTTGGTTTGATCATTTTTCGACATCCTCGTTGTTGCAATACCCAGATTCACAACAATCCATTAATCTTTATTCTCCAATAGATATTCCATTTTGAGATTCCATAACTCAAAACTATGCCCATTGAATTTCTTGAGTTCTATCTTTGAATTAATCATTATTTTTTTCCAACAAAAAAATTGATACTGCATATATCCCATAATAACATGATTTACCATAGGCCCAAGCCAAACCTTGTAGCTATAAAAGCATCCCCTTGAATCCAAAAGTGCTCTGATACCAAATGTAGATTTTAACCATGTAGAAATACTTACAAAAAAAATAGAAAATGTGTAATGGCACACACACACACACAAAAATATATTAACACAAGTATTTTACCTTGGAAACCCAAATGATGAAAACTAGATAGATTTGTTTTTTTACTTCTCGGTATATTCACCCTTTACAAAATAATTCAATGTGTGTATCCTAAAACATCCATGAACCGCCAATACATTTAGCTTGGATTTGAAAACAACCATAATTTCTTGATTGGAATTACAAGACCATGAGTTGAAACACCATGCACCATAAAACCACTAAATGTGAAAACTATGTGCTAAAAATTGCTGAAAACGAACACAAAAATGACCATTTTTTCCCAAGGGAACTTCTCAAAATCCCACGCAGGGGAGATTTTACCCACTTGTGAACCTCCTGAGTAAGGTGCCCTTCACTTCTCTTGAATGAGGGGGGTTGTCACCTGTTGTGAACTCCCCACCCCATTATGCTTGATGCAACATAAAATGCATGTGGTAATCTTGAAAAGAATATAACACATACTCAACAACAAGGAAAAATCAACGATTACTGAGAAAAACAAGGTTGAATTTTTTTATTGGGAAAATGATCCTCAAACTTCCAAGAGCTTCTCCAAATTTGAAGCTAAGGCAGAGTTACCCTCTTATGATAGCTGGATGGACACTACTTGACTAAGTAACTAGTTGAGGCACCTAGAAATCTATTTTAGTTATTGTTGATTAATAGATACAAAGAATATTTATTTACATCAAGTAAAGATGTAATTTATGCATCTCTATGGTGGAAAAGTGATGTCTAAACTAGGGTGGATATTACACTGGACAATTTATCATAACAAATCTAATAAATAATATCTGAAAATCTAAAATTTACACTATGAGGGTTAATTTTTCCTTATATTTAAGGATTCATTAGTTACCATGTTATGTTTATGCATGCCATAGATAAAATATGGACGATAGATAATGTCAATGTTTCGAAATGGGCCGCTATGAACACAAACACCTTGAATCTCTTGACAGCTAGCGAAAGGAAGTAGTAGATTTTCCCCTATTTTTCTAAGTCGTACAAGTAGGAATGAGTCCATTCCAAGGGTGGCGCAACTCAATCCACTCCTCTTTATGGAGAGAATCTTTTCCCACAAGGAAAATTCCTATAACATACAATCTCATCTATATCAAAACTTGTAGCTCTCGAGGCACTTTGACAAAAAAAAAAAAAAAAACAACAAGTAATAACCCTAATCCTAAATGTAACAATTTGCTCTTTAAAGAAAATAAATGTAACAATATGCTCTTTAAAGAAAATGTTCAAATTAGTGAATTGCTAAAATTAATAATTAAAAACATTAGTTTAAATATTAATTCTTTTCTCGTAATGCTTAATTGTTTTTTTGTAATTTTATATTTATTTTATTAAAATATTAACCAAGACTTAAATCAAGTCGAATAAGATTTTAGAAAAATAAATAAATTCAAATAAGTATTGTAACTTAAAAAAATTAGAATAAAATTAATAATACATTATATACAAAATATAAAGTGAAATTGAAAGAAATAACTTGGAATAAAGATTAAAACAAAAATAAAAAATGTTACAACAAAACTTGAAGTTAGTATGGGAATGTTAACGAGTTATATACACTGTATAATAAGTAAATAAAAACATTTAAATCTAAGTACGTAATTAATTATATTATAAACAAAAAAAATCCCATGTTATATCCCATGTTATAGCATTTGTCTATAATGAGACTTTTTGAAAGTCTTTCCGGTGGGTTTTTTTGTTCAAAATCCGGCAACAATTTATTGGAATGGCAAGTTTGATAGCTAGTTTCTGCACAATCAAAGCGTCCCAGGGGTTTTTCAGGGTGCTGAATCCAAATATACAACCATTTTAACTAAAACAAATCAAGATTTAACCTTGATTTCTTCCGCCGGATTCCGTCACCGGAATCTCCAAAAAATTGCATTATAGACAACTCCCATGTTATATATGGTAAGAAATGTAAAATATAAAAAGATTTGAAAATACGATCCAACCATGAATATGTATAGTGATTACAGTTCGAATATGTGGAATATAAATAAAAAACAAGGTAAAAAAAGAGACTTATATCAATAAGACAATTGTGAATGCGAGGAACTCCTCCTACCTCTGTGCGTGGAACCGGGTAAAATCAATCTCGAAATGGAATTGCTACTCGATTTATTGCCTTTTTCTATGGAAGGGTATCTTTCGTAATTTTTGTGAAGATAAAGTGGGTATCTTTCGTAATTTTTGTGAAGATAAAGTGAGTTCATCAAGGAAGGTCAGCAAGGATCTCACCAACATAGGTAACATAGGTAGCATTATGTTGGGAGAGTTACCCTAGTTCTTGGGTAAAATAAGTGTGATAGCAGAACGAAATTATGAGGTTTCAGAGGTTTATGCTTCAGTTCGAGATTTTTGGCTAGTTATAGATGCATATCCAGTGCCTAGGCCCGCAACATACCTTCCAATTTCAAAGCTTAGGTTGTTCTAGTTGTTAAACCCGTTGATCCAATTGGTTTGAGAAGCAAAGGTAGTACCCCAGGATCCGTTGCTAAGGCTGATGTCTTGACTTATGATGTTGGAGGTACATTGTTTTAGAAATCATTCTTAAGTTCATGAATCTTGAAAGTGTTCCATTTTCTTCTTGGATTTGAATGGTGTGTTTCCAAGAAATAAATGATATTCGAAAGAGGTGCGATGCACAGACAACTCAGACAAGGGAGTGTATTATGAGGGAGAAGGAGAAGGAGAAACTAAAGGTTGGCACATTATCAAAATCATGACTGAAATAATTTTGGTAAGTAGATATTATGTAGTTCTTGTTGTTTTTTTATTGGAGCATTCCAATTGTTTGGCTTTGTCAAGTTTTCAGGGAAACCAAATGCTTCAAGAGGAAAAACAAAATTCTGAAAAAAGAATTGAAAAAGTACAAGAAGATGCATCCCATTGTTTACAAGAAGTTTGAATGAACATGAATCATTGCAAAAGTACAAGAAGATGCTTCCTAATGTTTAGAAGAAATTCGAATGGAACATGAATCATTAGTAAGTTCTTCTTTCAAGGTTTTTAGTGGTCACTGAGAATTTTAAATACTACTTGATACATTGTGTGCTAATTTAAAGATTTGCACAGCCAGGACTGGTTGAGTGAAGCCTGCGAGCTATTGGGAAAAATAGTTAGGATGCGTCGTGATGATTATACTTGTACCGTCTTTATAGATGTAAGAAAACTGGCTATTTACATAGCATATATTTCTATGGAACTGAACTAGGAGTTTTTGTTTTCGTTTTCAATAGTAAGCTAATTGAAGTTTATAAAATCTCCAAATATATGATTCCTTCTATCATTCCTTCTAACAAAGTCCTGCAACTGCAACAAAAATTATTGTTTTCAGTAGTAATCTAACAAAAATTTTGGTTTTTAGTAGTAAGCTAACAAAAATTATTGTTTTTAATAGTAATCTAATTGAACTTTATAAAATCTCGAGATTTATGATTCCTTCTAATAAAGTCCTGCAACTGTAACAAAACTGCAACAAACAAGAAGACCTATAGATTACCTATGAAGGCATTGTTGCACAGTGGGCACAATGTAAATCAATTGTTGCACAGTGGGCAATCCTCCAACTGCAACAAAACTGCAACAAAGAAGAAGACAAGTAGATTACCTATGAAGGCAATTATAATAGTGGGCACAATGTAAATCAATTGGCGCACAGTGGGCACAGTGAAAGCTTAAGGTTGTTGAAATTGTGTGGAATTGATATTGATTACCTTGGATTTGTTTTGGTGCTCTTTCTTGAGCAAAAGTCCATTGCAGGCTACGGTACACAACACAACATTACCTTGCCTTCAGTTGTGCCGATGAAACACCACACATGTGCTGCTGAAACACCACACAATGTATGATCATTTGGTTTTCGACACCATAGAAACATGCATTCACCTAGTTTTCAACACTATAACAACATGCATTCACTGCACAACATATGACCATCTGGTTTTCTACACTGCAACAACATGCATTCACCACACAATGTGTGATTGTCTAGTTTTCAACACTGCAACAACAACCTGGCAACCTCAACTGCCTTTAATGAGTTTAGCTTAGCTCTCCTATAATAACATAGCATTTCAACATTTCATAGCATTTAATACACAAAACTATGCCAGCATTAGTTGGATACTTTTGAAAAAGTAATGAAATAAAGGAAAATAACCTATGGTTTTGGCCTCCTTGTCTCGGGAAGAGGCCAAATAAGATGGAAAAAATGATTTTAGTAGGGAAAATATATCACGAGCAGCAAAACATTGGATTATTCAGAATGGTAACAAGGTCAAACTAATATTAGTGCTCAAATTTTGATTACTATAGTCCCTGCCTTGCTTGCGAGAGGGACTAATAAGACCCAAGCAATGTTGGAAATGTGAAGAGAGGATTTGGACCAACAAACAAAATCTATATCATTGCTCAACTGTCTCATTACATCTTCGCGAGATGGTATATTGGAATACAACACATTTTAATAACAATGAACGCAGTTTTTATTTCGATGAAGAGGGCTGAGGGAGAACAAGATAGTCGATATTTTTTCCATTTATCTTACATTTTTCCATTCAAGCCATGTTACGCTCCACATTATATTAGAGCTTACTCCACATCAGTGACCATGGTTTGATAATATTTTATACTTTTATAAAGATAAAGAGGGCTGCAAATTTTTCAACATAATGATTAATAATACACCAAAGGGACCGAGGCACATTAATTATTTTCATTAAACACACATTTTTTAAGAGGGTAACACCTTAAGAGCTTTTTGAGAGACACAATACTTTTATTAAACACCTATCTTTTGCTTAAAGGATAATGTAGTTTCTTTAAAATGAGAAAAAAATCATTGTCTTTTTCTTTGAGGGAAGGGAAGGAGTCTCTTTTATCTTCAAACAAATTAAAATTTATAGGACAAGCTATGGTAGGTTCATAAAAACGAAACTAGGGAATCTAGCCATGAAAGTGCTAGTGTTAATTGCAAGATTGAGGTGTGAAAAATTGAGCACTATGAGGTGAGAGGTCTTTAATTGAAACATTGACGAAACTATCACCATCATTTGCTAACCAACAAAACATGTCGCTTACAACGACGTGCAAGCAACATTTCACAAAACTGAGGAACCAAGAATGTATAAAAGATGGAACAAACTAGTCAAAACATGATTTGTCACAAATGAGAACAAAATTTATCAGTGAGGAAGAAGATGCGTTTTTCAAGGCATAATTCTAGTATGCTCATAAGGAAAAGAAAGAAGGGAGAGGAAAAGAGATCTAAGAGCATGAAAATGATCACCTTAAAACAAGAGCCTCCTCATATGTGAGTCAAGATTAGGTCAAACAAGCTTTGTAAATATATGCATGGAAGGTATTTAGTGGTTTTTCTTGCATCTCCTCTTCCCGTCAAATACCAACATGTCAGTGGTAAGTAATGCACAAACATGTCTTCCTTCTTGCCATGGATCCATCCAAACTTATCATAGCATAGCATATGATCTTATCTATGTCAAAAGTTACAACTCTCGAATAAGAGTCTTGAAACTTACAACTTTAAAGAAAGAAAGAAAAAAAAAACAACTAACTACCTTAACCCTAAATACAATATAAGAAAAATAAACTACAACGTTTATGCTCTTTAAAGGAAATGTTCAAATCAATAAATTAATAAAATTAATAATTTATTAAATTAAGAAAATTAATAATTAAAATTATTATTTTAAATGATTAAATTCTTTGTTTGTGACTTAATGTTGTTTTTGTATTATTTGTAAGATTAAAACCAATTATACAAAATATAGAATTAAATCAAATTGAATAAAATTTTAGAACAACAATTAATCTCACATAAATAATATAACCTAAAGAAAAGTTTCCATACTATATACAAAATATAAAGTTAAATGGAAAGAAATAACTTAAGAATAAAAGTTAAAACAAAACTTGAAGTTAGTATGGGAATGCTAACGAGTTATATACATTGCATAATGAAGAAATAACATCATTTAAATCTAAACACGTATATATTAATTTTAGTATTAAAAAATTTTAAAAAAATGTGTAATTAATTATATTATAAGCAAAAAAAATTGTAATATTTATATTATAAGATGATTTTTTTAGAACAATTCTCTTCGCTGCCACTATGTATTGGTTTGCACCATTGAATGGAATGTTAAATGTTAAATGATTGCAGTTTTTTTAGCGTTAGGTCATAAAGTGTATAATTCCCCAAATTATGAGTGCAAATATATACATACACACCGCGTATTAAAACATTATTTGGTAGGGAGGGTGTTTTGTGGAGTTGGAGCTTAATGAATTTTTGTCTGTTTGGCTTGGCACTATTATGCAAATCATTTTGGAAAGCAGTCTTTGGGGAAAGTTTATGGAGTCAAGCTATTAGAAGGAAATATATGGGGAATGAAGATATATATTATTGGTATAGGAACAGGTTTACCCTCTCAAGGATCGGCGATCTGGAGAAGTTTTCAAAAGATCCTCCCTTTTTTCTTCAGGAAAATAGTTTGGAAACTGCATACAAGAAATGAAATTCTTATTGGATCTGATGCTATCATGGGGTTAGAGATGGACTCCCTAATTTCTCCACAACTTCTCACACTCCTTCACCAAAAAGGCCTCTTCTACTGGGTACAAGTAATAAAAGAATGGAAGGGTGTTATTCCTCAATGGAAAACGAATAGAGAGCTGGGCTTGACGGGAACAATGGCTGCCCAATGGGACAAGATTATATGGACTATGAAAAATGCTAGAATTTACAAAATAGAGGACAACGATAGGATTGTTTGGCAAGTTAAGAGAGGCCGACCCAATGTGTTAGTGAGAGATATATATCTCTCCTTGATAGAACAACCAAGAGAAAAATCTTAGAAATTGTTTCCATACTCCTTATGGAAGACTAGCTATCCTCTAAAAATAATATTGTTTTCGTGGCTAGTTTATCATAACAAAAATCTCACATGGGCAAATTTATAGAAAAGAAACTGGCATGGACCAACCATATGCATAATTTGCCTATCTAATGCAGAAGATACATGCACATTAAATTGTCCACTAGCTCAGAATTTATGGAAGCAGATGGCATCTTATTTTGGTTTTCCCAAAACTTCTCACCCCTCCATAATAGAGGCATATGAATGGTGGGGTTCTCAGAAAAAAATTTGGCGTCCCATTCAACTAATTGTCAACTGGTTCATATGAAAGTGGAGAAATAAAAATATTTTTCAAAATAGCAAGGAGGAATTTGGCCATATTTTTGACAAGGTTATCCCCTTCTATTATTCGATTCTCCCAAACATTCCTCAACAGAATAAGCATCAAAAAATAGCCTCAGATTCACATAAGCTATTTTTCCCACTGTAGAGCGATAACTAGGGTCTCTCACACCACCAATTATTCCACATTATTAAGTCAATCCGGGATCGTTTTGTTCTTTCAAGGAGTAACTCAATCCGAGGCTGTTTTGCCCAAGTAATGCTCGGTAGTATAGCGTTCTAATGATTTGAAAGGAAAGAGACACTAAACTGTAACTAAACCAACTCAAAAGATAAAATCACACAAAGAAATTGATCAGTCAAGGGTACGGAACCAATAACCCTTCCCTTTAGAAACTGATAAAGAAAGAAACCAAAGCATGGAC
>APFE030317331.1:27999-55945 GCA_000404065.3 Pinus taeda | reverse complement strand
GATATGTCAGATTACTGAAACAAAAGAAATAAGCAAACCACACCAATCACCGTATGATACAACAACGAGTGACCGTTGGAGCTGGGCCCTTGGCTACCAATGGTACACCGCTTAAAGCTACTTCAGATGCAGAAATGAAGTGAACACAAAGTCCTTTATATTGATTGCATTAACAAAGGTACACAAAATCAGGTCTTAGCAAAACTTAATGCTCAAAGCTGTTCTGAATCATGTAATTACAATAATAATTCCCTACGCTCGATGGCGTGGTATCTTTATATAACAGAAATGACGGAGATATCTAGATACAAAAGATAGGCTAAAGCAGCGATCCCTCAGGATCAGAGATCCTAAGGGATTCGCTAATCGTTCAGTTCTTCTCTTTCCTTTCTTGCGTTCTCCATCTCAGTGTCCTGCGTTCTTTTCCTGGATTATTCGGTTCTAATTTTACTTGATCTTGTCCACATCCGGTTTCCTATCGATGGGACAGCAGTTGCTTTCCCTTCGCTTCTTGTTTTTGCTCGATGATCTCCTGTTTCCGCGTCCTTCTGCATAGAAAACATCAATTATTGGTGATTGAGCTTTGTTTGTCCATTCTCACACAATTTATCAAAACCCTTATATTCTTTAGACTTATAATGCAGAAAAGGTTAGAAATATTATTGGAAAACCACTAGATTGCTGTTCAAAAAGCATACCTTCCAAGCGCTCCACACCCACGAGCTCATTTTGATGGAGCAACAAAAGAAGGCAAATGCGCATGTGGAGTTTATATCGGTATATCAAGGGAGCTACAATACTTCATGTTTTGGAATGGTGGCAATGAAACAATTAAAAAAGCCGAGGCCATGGCTCTACATGGTCTGCTTATCTTCTGCATATTCATGGACATCGACCCTATCAAACTATAAAAAATGGCAGCCTTTCTGGATGGCTAGGCAGGATTAAGTCCCTATGGAAGCCTTCACAATTCCCTATCACACATATTAAGCGAGGACAAAATGAGCAAGTGGCATCTGAGTATCTCTGAAGAATCTACAACATACGTCATTCAACCTTTCTCTATCTCGGGCATTTAAAGTGGACAAAATCTAGTATGCTTCATACTCCCACTTTCTGGAAAAAATGTTTTTTGGTCAGGTATTACCATATTTTTGAACTGTTGAATATTTTCCATGATTATAAGAACTCTATACAGACCTCATACTTGTCTTATGAACAAAAATGATGTAAAACTGAAAATACTTTCCAATTAGGATACTATGTCGGGGATATAATCTCACTCATATGTATATATGGATCCTTTTTGAATATAATAGAAGTATTATACAACTTTTTCTTTTGAAAAATGATCCCCGGGCAATTGATATGTATGTATATTGTAGAGGTAATTTGGGCTGAACCCTTTATCATTTGTTTTAATTATGTGGTGTGGACGTTTTTGGTTCTCATAAAATTCACACGCTTATAAACATTGCACTAATATTGGGTTATTTTAAGAAATTATGATCAAACTGGTTCATTCACAGGCATTCATGGGCTTATTTTAATTTTTACAAAGCTAAGTAGGTGGTTATATATGTACATGTCAAAAGTCATTTGAAATCATGTCTATGATCACAATTAATTAATACTAGGTATTACAAATAAAAATAAAAATAAAATAAAATTAAAATTAAAATAAAATAAATTACAAATGTCTTTGTAATGAGAAAATGTCTTTTATCTAGCTAAGTAGGCGGTTATACATGTATATGTGAAAAGTATTTTGAAGTCATGCCCATTTTTTGTTTTTATGATCACAATCAATATTAGGGATTCAATCAAATTTAAGGGAAGCTCAAAAAATTAAAAATAAAATAAATTACAAATTTCCTTGTAAAGAAAAGTGAAAATAGTTTTGTTTTGTTTTGTTTTGTTTTTAAATCAATTTATTTTTCTCTATTAATATAAATTACATTACTTATTATGGATATGAAGTATTTGATTTACAATAGACATTAAAATATTTTTTTGTTGTTAATATTTTTTTTATTTTAAATATTACCTATCAATTGAAGTTAACAAGAATTACATATATGGTAACATTATTAATACTACATTTACATATTATCTGTGAATTTCATATTAAATAATTCAATTGTTTAATATATATATATAGTTAATGAAGAAATTTTATATTGGTTTATTTTTGGTATTATTATTTTTTTATTTTTTAAATGTAAATGTAATTATTATTTTAAATATATTTTAAAACAATTTCACTAAAAATAAAACTTTTATTTATATTTAAAAAAAATCCATATTCAAATTTCAATTTTAAAATTAAAACGACACTATCCCAAAAAAAAAAATTTAAAAACTACAACGACACTATCTTAAACAAAAGCATTTAATTTAAAACTAAAATTAGCTCAATAACTCAAAACTGACAAATGTCGGGAAAAACAAAACAATTTTTTTTAGCATTATATCTTATATCTTATACATTGTTTTCCACTTTTGACAACCCTCAAACATTAAAACATTACATTACATTATCCTTTCTCTTAGCAAGTTAGAATTCACTTTTTTCTTAATATGTTTTTATGTGAAAAGTAATTTTTTCAACTTTGTAATAAAAATAAAACAATTTTTTTTATTATATATCATTCAAAGGCAATCTTATGCATTGTTTTCGACTTTTATCCTTTTATCCAAATAAAACATTATGCTATCCCTTTCCTTATTAGGGTAGAATTCACCTTTTTCTTAATATATTTTTATGTGTAAAATAAATTAAAAAAAATTCAACTTTGTAATAAAAAATAAAACACATTTTTTTTTATTATATATCATTCAAAAGACAATCTTATGCATTGTTTTCAACTTTTTTTTACAACCTTTTATCCAAATAAAACATTATGCTATCCCTTTCCTTTTTAAGGTAGAATTCACCTTTTTCTTAATATATTTTTATGTGTAAAATAAATTAAAAAAATTTCAACTTTATAATAAGTTTTTAATTTTATATTAGTGTAGTCTAGTTTTCCATTTTTGACATCCCTTTATCCCAAATAAAACATGATACTATTCTTTCTCTTAGAAAAAAAATCATATTTTTCTTAATATTTTTTGATTTGCAAAGTTAATTTTTTTAATTTTATATTAGTGTACTCTAATTAATAGATAAAATGGTCTCTTTTTTTTCTTTTCTTTTTTTTAATTTCTTTCTAGTAAATTTTGTTATGTATTTTTAAATATCATAAGTTTAAACTTGTTAATTTACAAAGTTCAAGTGCTTAGATGTATTTTAAGGAGTTGAATCCAGTTATGTATTCAAAAACAAATTTTAAACAACAAGAAACGACAATCTCATCCATAATCGTATCATGAAATTATGGAGAAAAAGACTATTTTTTTTATTAGTTAAACTGGGCATTTTATATTTAAGATTTGAATTTGATTACGACTTCACTTTTTATTACTATTTCATTAATTTTTATGTCGTGAGGTGTTCCTTTGGGAAGAACTCCCCTACCAAACATTGTGTGCTTTCGTAAGCCATCAATGTTGTATTAGATGATAAAAATAAAAATTGGCGTTGGATCAATGGAAGGTAGTTACATTCATTAGTGGTTTTGAAACTCCTTCATTTACTCTGCCATAACTAACTTACTCACCATTAATTTTTAATTTTTGTCTACCACATTCTGATGGAATTTTGGTCGCTTCTGATTCTCCACTCGTCGCTCACATGGTACCTTGTTTGCCCATCCCACACAACCCCACTATTTCTCGACACCTTCACTTAAACCCACATAGCCTCATTGCAACATTGAACCTTCTGTAAGCGAGCAAATAAATATTTTCTACAGGAAAATTGAGGTGCACAACATAGATAGTTCAACTAAACAGCACATGATATATAAAAGGAAATGAAAAAGGGTTGAGTAGGATTCCAACATTTATAGACCTTGGAAATGACCTCGGCATGCATTTTTGAAGCAAACATAAAAATGAGGATGCAATAGTGTCAATATTTAAGTTCATTGTAAACCCTCCAATTTTTATTTTGTAGTCATCTATGCGAATACACGTTTTGGGAGAATCTCTCTTATCGGTGATGCCAAGGTAAGTTTGTTGCTGTTGTAGTCAAAATCTGCTTTTCAGCACACCTAGAATGAATGTGTTTTCCCCGGCAAGGGTATTTGTTTTTTGTCACTTTTTGTTGGATCTATTGGACTCCATTTCAAATCTATAATAATGGGAAATTTTATTATGTTTGGGATTTTGTCACTAGGGGAATGCATTGTAATCACATTTATCATTCAGATTGTATTTTTCCATGGTTGTCTCTAATTTGTGTCCTATGTGTTGACACGAGATGTTGATTGAGGATCCAAAATATGATGAGGCTCGAGTAAGGGCAGACCATGGCATAGGAGGAGGAGGTGATGACTTAGTGGTTGGGCTAACCATATGGAGGCTTCCGGTTAGAGGGTTTTGTTGTGGGAATTTTTTTCTAGTGGAAGACATGCTATTGCAAGACATGGGTCTCAAATGAATACACATGGAAATAGAGTTATTAGTCTAGATATAGGTAGCAAGAGTGATAACTCATCCATAAGAGAAAATGGACCCATACGATCTTCTGATGGTGAGAATAACCAAGGTAGGCGCAATCATTTTTAATTTCTCTGGCCTTTCAGCTCATGTAACTCAAATTCAAAATCTCAAACTTCCAAAGAATGCTAGGGTAAGTATGTTGCTGCTATAGCAAAAATATGCTTTATCGTCTTTTGAAATAGTTTGGACTTACCAAATTTCAGCACAACTAGAACGAATGTGTTCTCCATGGAAAAGGTATTTTTTTTGTTGTTTTTCATTGGATCTATTTGACTCTCTTTCAAATCTGTATTAATAGGCATTTTTATTATGTTTGGGATTTTGTTGCTAGGGAAATGCCCTGTAATCTCATTTATCATTCAGACTGTACTTTTCCTTGGTTGTCTGAACATAATTCCTGACATGTGTGCTGACATGAGATGTTGATTGAGGATCCAGAATATGATCTAACTCGAGAAAGGGTAAACCATTATGAAGGAGGAGGAAGTGAAGACTTAGTGGTTGGGCTGACCATATGGAGGCTTTTGGTTAGAGGGTTTGTTGTGGGAAGGTTTTCTGATGGAAGGCATGGTATTCTAATACATTGGTCTCCAATGAATAAACATGGTAATGGAGTTATTAGTCCAAATATAGGCAACATGAGTGGTAACTTGTCAAGAAGAGAAAATGGGCACAAATGGTCTTTTGATGGTAATAATAACCAAGTTAGGTGCAATCCTTTTTCCTTTATTTTTCCTTTCCACTTGTTTAACTCAAATTCAGAATCTTAGACTGTCTAATAAAACATCACATTAATCTCTAATATTGATTATAATAATTCAAGGAGATGAGTCAGTTGGCATTTTGAAGATGGTAGTGGCCCTATGCATATTCACTTTTTTTCTTTGTTCCTTTTAATTTGTTGCCCCCATGAAACATGGTGCAAGCTCATAACTTTTCCAAAGAATCTGCATTAAACAATGTGAAGCATAAATTGAAAATTATTTGCTTGAATCAAAGAAGGTACAAAAATGCACATGTAGATCTCTTTTTTTGTTTTTATTTTTTCTCATGTATTAGACATTTTGCTTGAGTAACTTAATGGCATTTGTTTTTCTTCCTGAATTGCAGCCATGGTTTGCAGAAAATGGAGGTGATAACCTTCTAAACAACATCTAGAAAGGTGTAATAACCTTGGTATTTATGTATTGCAAATGGTCCTTCAATTTATTTTTCTACAACAAGAAGCTTAAACAAATTCATAGCTTCAGTTTTCACCGTTTGAGTTAACTATATGCTTACCAAGAGGAGTAATATGATGAAATAGGATATAACAGAGTGCTAACAATGATATTTTACATTTGCATCAAGTTAGTGACTAGGATATCACAGAATTTCCTTTTCTTTGTTAACGATGATATTTTTACATTTGCAGCAAGTTAGTGGTTGATGATTCACCTACAAAAGAAATCTTGGGTGTTGATGATACTATTTTTTAGGGCATGGACATGGAGTAATTAGAGTTCATAAGTTTTTTTGTTATTTAATTAGGTACACCCGTAAATGAAGGCCTATTGTACAAAGGAAAATTGATCTACATTGCACCAGTTAAAAACTTTTCTTCCTTGCCATTCCATGTCCACTCTGTATTCAAGTCTGAAACCAATCCACATATGCACAACACTAGGCAGTGGGAGTAACTCAGTCTTGTATATAGAGGTTGTAGATGGTGTAGTCATTACGAGGCTAACATTTTTAAAGTTTTTTGTGAATCCATTAGTTTAATGGTAAGAAGCAGAATTATACCACTGTTACTTGTCAACTTTATACCTACATGTTAACTAATCATTAGGTTCCCTTGCATTTTATTTTTTTGAATACCCATGTAAAATCTTGCTTAATAGATGTTGCACTATGATAGTTTGCAACCTATACTTCACACTCTGAAATACCCACTCATGGATCTTTCAAGAATATGTAAACTTAATCACTTCCGACGTCATTCAATTATGTATTGTAAACTTGTTTTGGGTGGGGGTCTTTCAACGAGTTGGGTATAGGTATAACATGAGTTTAAATGTAAAATGCCAACTTCAAATATTCAGGATTCAATTTTTAATCATATTTAACTATGAAATATCCATTTAAAGAATGATTGTGGCTTTGAAATACCCATTTGAGTTTGTCTCTGAAATACCCACTCAAAGAATGAATTTATCGACCAAATATCTATATTATCTTAGAGAGCATCGTGGAAGAGTGTTAAATTGTTTATTTTCTATCTTATAGGGATATATCCTTCAAATTTTTTTTATCTCCTTGTAGAAAAATATTTCTAACAGTAGACAGGAATGTCAGTGCTCTATCTGGAGATTTTATTTGTCTTGGTCTGGGTTGTAACTTATCAGTAATTATGAAATTTGATATCGACATTCAAAGGTGGCAAAGCTTAGGTTTAAATGTAATTTTTATGCTTTTCCATGCTTTTAAGTCAATGTTGTTGTCATAGTGGATTTTGAAGTCACATATTTGTATTTTAGCCTTAGTTTTCTGCAAGGAACAATGTTGTAGAGTTTATGTCTTAGAGAACAACATGCAAGATCGTTTCCTTGTTTATTTTCTGTCATATAGAGATATGTCCTTGCAAAAAAAATATCTTCTTACATAAAAATATTTCTAACAGTAAATAGAAATGTCAATGCTTTATTTGGAGACTTTACCTACCTTGGTCTGGGTTGTAACTTATCAGTAATTATGAAATTTGATATCGATATTCAAAGTTAATAAAGATTAGGGTTTAAATGTAATTTTTATGCCTTTCCATGTTTTTAAGTCAATATTGTTGTCACAATGGATTAGGAAGTCACAAATTTTTATTTTAGCCTTGATTTCTCCATGAAACAATGTTGTAGAGTTTATGTCTTAGACAAAAAAATGTAGGATCATTTCCTTGTTTATTTTTTGTCTTATACAGATATGTCCTTCTAGAAGCAACTAAAAAAAAAAATCATCTCCTTGCAGAAAAATATTTCTAACAATAGACATAAATGCCAATTCTCTATCTGCAGACTTTATTTTCCCTGATTTGGGTTGTAACTTATTGGTAATTAAGAAATATGATCTCAACATTCAAAGATGGAAAAACTCAAGTTTTAAATGTAAATTTTATGATTTTCCAGGTTTTTAAGTCAATATTGTTGTCAAAGTGGATTGGGAAGTCAAGGATCATAATTATGCTTCCCATATTTTTATGTATTTCCAAAAATGGTGACAGTGGCCAACCCACGTTCATCATGACTGAGAAAATCCAAGGGTTCATAATTGTATGTTTTAAATGTTTATTAGGCACCCACATTGTCAACATCACTTAGAAGACATGCCTTAAACATAATTCCATGTTTATTGAGTACCTACATTTTCAACATGGCTTGGAATGTTATACTATCTTATTATAAGATGTTTGGAGAACATGTTGTTCTATGTAATTTTTCTGGTCATTTGGAAAGATTCCCAAGCCAATTGACATGGTTGGGTCTACTTATTTCTTTTCATGAAGTTGTTGCACTAGTTTATCTATGGTAATATTGCATGGCTAACTGTTGTGCTTCAGGAACTTGAGAGTGATATTTATTTTTCTAGTTAAAGCTTTTCTATATTGGAGTGGCAAAGAGATGCACTTTTATTTGAAAGGTCATTCAATTTGTACATTTCTTACTCAGATTCCCTTACAGGTTCTATCAAGAGGAAAGCTTGAATGAAACATGACAAAATTCAGGCCTTTTATTTGATACCCATTGAAAAGGTGCATGAATTTATTAGCATATTTTTTTCATTAATATGTGAGTGGATTTGATTGAGTAATGAAGTGAGCATGGAGGTTTTTAAAATTGTGATATATCTATATTAAATTTCGTATTTATATAGATTGGGTATGGATTAAATATAACTTATTTTAACAAATTGAACTCTTTTATGAAAGAGGCTTAATATGTGGTGCTAAAGTTATCCATTTCAATATAATATGTCATTAATATTTTAGACTTATCAATGTGCACATGATGATGGTAGTTTAGATTTTTTAGATTTATCATTTGTTTATTTGTGTAGCTTGGGAGGTACTCTAAGCCCTAGGGTTCAGGGTTTGGAGGGCAAAGTGCCACAAGGGTCACTTGGGGGCTTGGAACTCAAGTGTGGGGTTTTTCACCCAATCTGGTTTGGGGTAATTCCGGAAGCACATTTATACATGTGATGGCATGAGATGATAGAGGGAAGAAATGAGAATCCAACAATTCAAGAATTGTTGAATTTTGAGTTGTAGAAGTGGATAAATGAATTTTTGAAGTTGACAAATAATTATTGGTTTTCAAGTCATGTAGTCTTGAAGTAAAATTTGTCCAATAGATGTGTCTCTTCATTAATTCATGGAGCCCCTCATTTGGATATAAATAGAGGGTGATTTGATGTTTTTTAGGTCATCCATTGTGCAACATATTCTCAAGGAAAAGGAGCTCTAAAATTGGGATGCAGGAAGAAGCCCTAGCTGAAACAAGAGAAGGACAACACAGGGAGGATGAGGATTGTTTTTGGGATGGAATAAGTGTTTGGTTTTTCTATGATGAGGGCCAAGGAGACTGGATGTTAGGCCGAGTTCCTTGTGGACAAGAATGCTACTATTTGGAGTGTATTTGGGTACTGTTTTGAGGACTGTCTCACTGTTGGAGGGTTGTTGTGCTAGGTCATAGGACATAGAACACAATTTATCTTATTTAAGGTTTGTCAAGGGTTGACATATGCCCTAAGTAAGCATCATGGGTAAGGAGGAGGCTTCCTAAGGTGTGTCGCTTCCCTTTAGGGGCCCGTTTGGTGACTATTGGGAGGATTTAGGGCTCCAACAAGTCCCCTAACCAAGTGTCACGAAGAAGAAGGTGAAAACATTATTACAGTAGTATTTTTGGAGAGGTGTTGGGTTAAAATTTGCTGACCATATTGGATCAGTTTATTTGGGCAGCCCGTGGGAGCCATTTGGAGGCTTGTTTGAGTGACTATATGCCTTCATCGGTGCAGATTCCGTAATGTAGTATTGAGTGACATTGATCTAGTGGAGGGCAGTGTGTTGGATACCCAAAGTAGCCCTAGATGAGCTATATTGAAGTGATGAAGAGGAGATGAAGATTGGGTGAAGTTTGATGTCGAAGTGCAACACCTTGATGGACAAAGGTGACTGCTAGCCTGGAAGTTTGGAGCTCGAGAATTAGGCCTACCTGGAGAGAAGATTGAATTAGCCCATGTACACTCTATAGAAGTGACTTGCAATAGTATGAGGTGGCAGCCCTATTGGAGTCTATATGTGTTTTCCTTTGAAGGAATAAGGGGTGGCTAGTCAGTAATATGGAAACAAAGGACTGGCAAGACAAGATATGACATTGAGTCTATACAACATGTTTGCTATTATATCTTGTATACCATATATTGTTTTATTATTAAGATTTTGTTTAATTTAATGAAGATTGGGTTGTACATTGTTGTACAATATTTGTTAAAAAATGAGTATATTCAATGTGCATGTGTGATTTTATACTACTTTATATTTCCTCTATGCAAAGTAGTTTATTGTTGAGATTCTTGGTTTGGTAGTGTCTGTGATATTAAGACTCTAACTTAGACCCTAGGTCATGGAAATTCAACATGGTATGAAAGCATGTCTGAGCTACTTTGGAAGTAAGTAAATCACAGGTGGGCACAACAAAGTACAACGTGAGAGGGAGTTGGTCACATTGTAAGTGAAGGGCTCACTAAAATGTCGAAGTTGTAGGCAAGTCTCTAGTATGAGGATAGGTTGGAGGGGTTATCCAACTATACTCCTTGGAAGGAAAGGATCAAGTTGGTCTTGCAGGTCAACAAGATCTGGGAGTTTTCTGAGAAAGAGATTAAGAAGCCAACCTACCCTAAGGAGTTGGAAATATGGGATGATTTGGATGCGAGGGAAATACTGATAATCCTGGATGGTGTGAAGGATGCCCTAATACCTCATTTGTCCAAGAAGAATGATGCACATGGGATGTGGATGGATCTTTAGAATTTGTTCCATAATAAGAACGAGAATCGGGTACTAGTATTGGAGGATAAGTTGAATTCCACCAAGAAGTTAAAGGGTGAAAGTGTGACCTAGTATCTGATGAGATTGTCTTAGGTCAAAGAATATCTTAATGCCATCAGTGTGACTATGTCAGATGGAGATATGGTAAGGATTTCCTTAAAAGCATTCACCGAGGAGTGAAAACCCTTCATCAAAGGGATCATTTCCAGGTAGAAGCTACTAGATTAGGCTAGCTTATGGGATGACTTCATTCAAGAAGAGTTACAAGACAAGGATCTTCATTCAAAGAAGAAGTCTTTTGAGGATGACATGGCACTTGTAGCATGAATCAAGGGTAAGAAAAATAAGGACTTGAGTAAAGTCAAGTGTTTCAATTGTGGCAATATGGGTCATTATTCATCGATATGTCTGATGAAGAAAAAGGGAGATGATGAGAAAAGGATAGGAAAGTAGGTCAGCGATGTTTCCACTTTTGCTGAGATAGATGATCTCACCATGAGATTGGAGGAGGAGGACTTTACCATGACATCTTATTTCTCACAGGATACTATTAATGAGGATGGATGGTACATGGATAGTGGTGCAACGAAGCATATGGCAGGGTCATAGGAGATTTTTGGGACTTGAAGTTGCACATGGTGTTAGGTGAAAAGAGTCAGTTGGCGATTCAAGGATCAGGAGTTGTGCCTTTCAGGATGGAGACAGGACGTGTGCTAAAGGTCCAAGATGTACTATTTATACCACAAGTTAGATATAGCATGATTTCCATCTCAATGATCTAGAGGAAGGGGTTTGAGGTATTGTTCTAGGATGGGAAGCCAAGCCTCTAGCTCAGAGGCCCTAAGTCTGATGGGATTGTACTTGGAGTTAGAGAGCATGATCTCTACAAGTTGACGAGAAAGTCTGTGGATCATGGAAAGAAATAGGCAGAGTAGGTGTAGGCTTCATAGGAGAAGGTATAGGCTCCCGAGAAGAAGGTACACCTTCTCGAGAAGAAGGTCTAGGTTTCAAAGATGGAGAGGGAGTCTAGTTTGAGAGGGAGTTTGCAGATTCAGAGGGAGACTTTGTATCCCAAGAAGAGCACGTGGTTAGTGGGGAGCAAGGGTGCTCCTACAACTTCCAAGAAGGAATTATGGAGAGAGTGGAAGATGTTACAGGATAAGAAGAAGAAGCGGGGTGCTTCCAACAATGAGAACGACACTTCCGAGAAGGGCGTAGTTCACTATACAAGGATTGTTGTGATTGTGAGCACCAAGAGTTAGGAAAGTATTGCGAGTATTGATGATGATGACGAAGTACTTCCTAGTCTTGAAAGTACCTCCCTCACTAAGAGAGAGTGTTGATTTATGTAGCTTGGGAGGAAGTCCAAGCCCTAGGGTTCAAGGTTTGGAGGGAAAAGTGCCACAAGGGTCACCTGTGTGCTTGGAACCCAAGTATGGGGTTTTGCAGGAAATCATGATTGGGGAAATTCCAGAATAACATTTCTACATGTGATGGCATGAGATGATAGAGGGCGGAAAGGAGAATCCAATGCTTCAAGATTCATCGAATTCTGAGTTGTAGAAGTGGAGAAATGAAGTTTTGAATTTGACAAATAATTATTGGCTTTCAAGTCATGTAGGCTTCAATTAAGAGTTGTCCAATTGATGTGTCTCTTCACTAATTCGTGGAGCCCTTCATTTGGATATAAATAGAGGGTGATTTGATGTGTTTTAGATCATCCTTTGTGCAATATCTTCTCAAGGAAAAGGAGCTCTGAAATTGGGACGCAGGAAGAAGTTGTAGCTGCAGCAAGAGAAGGACACCATAGGGAGGTTGAGGATTGTTCTTGGGTTGGAACAAGAATCCGAGTTTTCTATGATGAGCACCGAGGAGACTGGTTGTTAGGCTAAGTTCCTTGTGGGAAAGAACGCTGCTGTTTGGAGTGTTTTTGGGCACCATTTTGAGGACTGTATCACTAATGGATGGATGTTGTACTAGGTTGCAGTCCATAGCACACATATGGGCTTGTTTAAGGGTTGTCAAGGGTTGACATATGCCCTAAAGAAGCAACATGGGTGACGATGAGGCCTCTAAAGGTGGGGCACTGCCTTTTAAGGAAATTTTTGGTGACTGTTGGGAGGATTTAGGGCTACAACAAGTGCCCTAACTAGGTGTCATGAACGATAAGGTGCAAACATTATTACAAAAACATTTTTGGAGAGGTGTTGGGTTAAAGTTTGTTTGGGTGACCCGTGGGAGTGAATTCAGAGGCTTGTTTGAGTGACCATAAGCCTTCGTTGGTACATATTCCAAAGTGTAGTATTGGGTGCCATTGATATGGTGGAGGGTAGTGTGTTGGCTACCTAAAGTATCCCTATATGAGCTATCTTGAAGTGACAAAGAGAAGCTAAAGATTGGGTGAATTTTTGTGCCGAAGTGTAGCACCTTGATGGAAAAAGATGACTACTAGCCTGGCAGTTTGGAGCTCTGGAATTAGTCCTACCAAAAGAGCATATTGGCTTAGCCCGTGTACACTCTATAGAGGTGACTTGCAGTAGTGTTAGGTGGCAGGCCTCCTAGAGTCTCTATGTGTTGTCCTTTAAAGGACTAATGGGCAGCTAGTGAGCAGTACAAAAGAAAAGGACTAGTAGGACAATATACAACATCGAGTCTGTGCAACATGTTTTTCATTGTATCTTGTATACCATAGAATATTTTATTATTCAGATTTGGTGTAATATAATGAATATTGGCTTGTACATTATTGTACAATATTTTTTAAAAATTGTGTATGTTTGTGCATGTGTGATTTATTACTTTATATTTTTGCAGTGCAAAGTAGTTTATGGTTGAGATTCTTGGTTTGGTAGCGTCAGTGGTACCCAATGTCATGGAAATTCAACATCATTTACTGTTAGCTAGGACCTATAGAGACATATATCTCATCATAATGGCAGCGTCAGTGGGATGAGATTAGATATCAATCTGGAAACCTGCAGGAATAGTCTATTCTCCATCAAATAAAGGAAATAAGTTTTTCCAAACAATAGAACCATCCTTTGTTTTCTTCCAAACATAGGATCAAACAACCATTTTACTCACTGGAAGATCAATATTTGTATTCAACATTAGTTGAAGTCGGAGAGTCCATCCTTTAAATTACATATTTGTTATTCCACTACACATAGCACAATTCTCTCAGGTTTTTCCATATTAGTTTTAACTACAAATATAATTAACTATTGTCAATCATTGCTTTGCTTAATAAAAATGTTGCACGTAAAATTGGAAAATATAGTCAGTGTGTTGTGTCCTTAAGCGAATATGCTCTATATACTATATATATTGACTTTATTTTATAATGAACCAATTTCTTTATATAAACAATTCTCCAAACCTGAAATTTATTTTTAAATAAAATAATTCATATTTATAATTTAAATATCATTAAATTGCATAAAAAAGCTGTTAATATGAATATAATCCTTTGAAACATCAAATTTTTTTTCTTTTTTTCCCAAATAATTTATCTACATATTTTTAATTAATATTATTTTTATATAAATATAAATAATAATTCATTTTTTATTTAAATTAATTATACATGTAAAAAATGTATTATATTACTCATAGTGTTAATAAATATCAATTATTATTATAATATCATTAAGAAGAGCTCTGTGACATTTTTTTTGAAATGAGATCTAACATAGTATATGCTAGACATTATGTTATTTTACATTAATTTTTTAATATTATTACTTTAATTACGTAAATATGTGGTTGATTTTAAAACATATATTTTTCTCTTAGAATTTCATGTTATTGCAATAATATTGCATGAAAGACAAAGAAATGCTACAAAGAAAAATTCATTTGTGAAATGATGATGATGATCATAACAACAATATTAATGATGACATTGTTGATGAAAACAATCAAGAAGAAGAGAACACGATGATGATGATGATGGAAACAATGATTACAATTATGCTTCGATCTTAAGAAGGCAAGCGAGTGCTTAGATTTCTTTAGAATATTTTTTTATGTGCTCATAAAGCATTAAGAGATGCATTCCAATATCACCATAGTTTAATTTTGGTATAATGTTAGGAAGGTTGGTAGTATGACAAATCTTTTGAAATTGAGATCAAAATGGCTATATGCTGAATATCTTAAGAGAAAATACTTTTCATTTTTAACCCTCTTAACGTCACTAATTTGAAAAAATCCTTCTTCCAATGATATTCTAGAACTCTCGAATGCCCAATTTCATTATGAAGCTTATGAGAATTTGTTCTTATTTTAGCAATGTTAATCTTTTTCCTTTACACTAAGTCAAAATAATGTTCATCACCAGGGAAGGGAGTTCATACATTTAAAATTTGTTACCATTCTTCTCAATAGAGAATTTGATTGTTTCTTTTTATTTGATGGGGAAATAAATGATCTTTAAAATGCACTAAGGTCTTGAATTATGATCCTTAAGCAAGTGACTAGCTTCCCTGATTATGAGCTATTTTTTCTTCTTACTTTTGGGTCTTGATGATATTTGTTATTATGATTGAGGTGCAAAGTTCCATAGAAGTGGAATTTGGTTGTTCAAAGATGAATTATGGAAATACGATTGTAGATAATTTACAAATATAAATTTATCTGAACTAAGATTTATTAAGCATCCCCAAGGGTTAGAAAAGGCCCAAATGTCCATTATGCATAACAATTAACAATTAAGATAACTCTATGCTCTATTTTCAAATGATAGGTGAAGGTAGATAGTGTAAATATTATAATTATATACCATACTTAATCTTCTTAGTAGTATCTTATGAAGTGAAACTTATCATAGTGATAAATTGTTATGCCATTAAATCATTCTAGATGTAAAGCAGAGTTAGAGTTTCATGAGTAGTATCAGAGGAATTCAATATTGGGAATGTGATAGAAGCAAGCCATTTGCAGGAAGGGTGTAGTCTACCCAACCTAGTCAGAAAAACCAAGTACATCATTCATGTAATAAAAAAATAAGCATGCAGATTTCCTCATATAGAGGTTCTAAGTACTTTGGCCAAACTATCTCATCCATTTGAAAAAGTGCATCTTACATGGAACTAATAACAAAGTTGTTCTACAACAATAACCAAGATGGATATTTTTTTATTTTAGGTCTAGTAGTTCACTAAATAGAATTCTCCACCCCGTATTCAAGAGGAGTTGGAGCTACGAAAGTTCCTACTACCTCATCAGTTGAAGAAGGCCCACATCAGAAGATTTGAAGAGATTCCTGAATGTGATAGCCATTTTACATTTAGTCACTCTACTCATTTTTGTCTAGCAATCTCTTTACCTATTACCTTAATTTCAATAACTCAGAATGCACTAGACAGAAGACACTTGCCTATTTCAATCAGTTGAATAAAAAGGGTCTTTCTAAAGGGTCTCGTGGAGAGGAATCTATTATTTAAAAGATCAAAAAAGGAAGTTTCTTTGAAAACCAAAATGTACTATCACAAGGGAAGAGAGTTGTTACATTTAAAAGTTTCTATGATTCTTCTCACTAGAAAATTTGATTGTTACTCTTTGTTAGATGGGAAAATAAATTATTTTTGAACTTTTTCTTAGAAAAAAATCAGTAAAGAAATAAAATTGCATAATGTTTTTACGTCTTTCATTTATGTTACTCTTTCATATGCTACCACCTTACATCCTTTCCTTTGCAACATGTGGCACAATTGCTAGATTTGAAAACATGATCTGTGGTGAAAGTAAATTCTTAGTGCAGACAAAAACAATTCCTTTAGCCCGAGAGAGCGGGTCTAGCCACAAACAAACAATCTATGGAAAATCTCCTTAAGCTAGAATCAATTAAGAGGGCTTACCTCTTAGAACGCTATCCTGCTTGGTGATGATCCTGCTTCCTCACTCCAGCTATCTTCCGTTTCCTTCCTTCGGATACTTGAAACAAGAAAATAAACAACAACAACAAATGTGATAGCATACAAAATTATATTCATCCTACTTAACAGGTCAAGGAACATTAAGCCATAAAGATGTAAGGTAACACTTCATGTAGGAAATCAATCAATAGTTGTATTCATATAAATCAAAAGGAGATTACAACCGATGCCTTAACGTTCCTAGTCTCCTTTGACATATCCGAGTTCCCACACTTCCGCTAGCACTTCATGGATAGCCTCAACTATGGAATTTTTAAGGCCTCATCCCTCTAGTCTCAAACCAAACCAAAACACACTATTCTCTCTGAAACATACACTAGAAAGCTACAAGATATAGATGTCTTGCTAATCATTAAAACTCACTCCAAAACTAGTTTAGCTTGGGAAAAGAGAGGTTTATATAGCTTGGATGGATGAGATATGGTTCCTCTCATCATGAGAGAAGGTATTATCTCTTGAGTTTGTTCCATTCTAATAGGAGAAAGGAGCCCAAATTGACTTCCTCAGCTCCATCCAGCCTAACCATCTACCAAACTTCCATTACAAAGCTTCTAGAACTTGAAGCTTCAACTCCATATTTAAAAAGCTTGCCAAAAGAGGATCGACGCGATTGGAAAAGGGCTCAGTCACTCCATACGATGCTAGGGCTAGTGTTGGGTAGTGAGGGCCCGCGTAATGATTTTGGGGCTCAAATCACACAGTTTTGGGTAAAAGTATGGTAAAGACTCCATGAAGTGCATGGAGTGCGAATTGTAATGAGTCAAGTCAAAGGGTTGTCCGCCTGAGAATAATGTAAAATAATAGGAAGTGAGTTGGCCTGCCCATGGTCTGTAAACCATGGGAATGTATAAATAGAGAGGCTCTAAGCGTAGAAGGTAGTTTAGTTTTTGGTTTTGGATCTTAATGATTATGGGTTTGTGAAGGCAATATTCTCTGCATTTGTAAGTCCGAGTCAAGGGTGTTGGTAGATAGATAGAGGCTCTACAGTTGTGTGCGCAGAGGCCTGGTAGAGTCCGTAGCTATGTGTGCAGACCCCTGCAGCTGAGTGCACAGGGTTGATATGGTTGTATTGATGGAAGATATTAATAAAGATAAGTTGTTTTCCGAAATATCATGGATCTATTGTATTCTAGTTTATGCATCTGTTATATGAGTTTATATAATTAAAGAATTATGTTTGCACACATTGGGTTTTATTGTTAAATGTTTGCTTAAAGACTGTAACAAGAAGATCAGATCTGTAATAATTTCCTTAATAAGAAAGTACCCCTGCGTGGATCTACATGGAAGTCCAATAGTAGTAAAGAGTGGTGCGAGGCCGCAGAAAGGTTCACGACCCCTCCAGACCACATCAAGACATCCCAAGGGTGTAGAAACTTGGTTCCAACACCCTCCCCTACTACCTCGGGTGAGACCTTAGTCCACGCTCCGCGGGCTATTGCCGAAAGGGCCAATAGCTGTGGGATTTGTTTAGATAGAAGTAGTACGAAGTTTGTAGGTGGCCTTAACACACCTACACGCAAACTAGAAGTTTAGCATCATGAACACGATTAAGTTGCTTGTGTTCAAAGGAGTAGGAAGTGAAGATACATAACAGTTTTGGTTCCTAGTAAAGGTTGTATGGGAGGCCCAAGGTTGTAACAGATGAGAACATCAAAAAGGCTTCTTTGGTTAGCGCATTGTAGGACTGCGCATTGACATTGTATATAAAGTACTCTAATGATCACTCGAATGCAAGAATAGCGATCATTTAGGACACGCTGAACAAAGAATTTAGCCGACCAAAATCGGAAATGCAGTCGATCATCAAGTTCAAGGAGATCGTGATGATTCCTGGTGAAACCTCGTGGGATTTGGATTAGAGATTGAAAAGTAAAATCTATGAGGCTAACATGACGCTAATGGACGTGTACCATTGTGCGTGATTTGTGGCATCATTGACACCACATCTGAGGATGATGCTATCCCAACAAAAGATCTCAACCCAAGCTGAAGCATTGGAGATAGTGATGAGGCTGCATGAAACTCCAATACAAGATCCAAGGTTGGGAGTTCAGAAAATCCACGCACAGCTACAAAACCTGTGCTTAGAAATGCAAAGTTTGAAGCAAGAAAGGGCGCGCTGACTAGAGGCACGTATAGAAGTAAGATGCATCAAATGGAAAGGTCAAGGTCATGACAAGGATCATTGTCTGATATTCGCAAACTATTTTGCAGGAGGGGGACTAATGCCATTGCGACCAAAGGCACAAGTAGGGCAAAGCATAGCAGCCACACTTTGGTGCGCGATTTTCCAAGTGGGGGGAAAGCACACCATGGAAAACTGTCATCTATTGCCGAAACTTATACAACCCCCTTAGCATCTATTTTGCAATTTTTGTAGATCAATGGGCCATGATGAGCACAATTACTGAAGTTATGAGTTGTTGATGGATTAGACATCTACTTATGAAATGCAGATTGAGGTGTGAGGTCAGGATCTCACTACAGCAATAGCGCGGGGAAAATTCCAGGGACGCGGACAGGGACGAGGAGGAATGGGACCCAGACGAGGGTGGGGACAATTAATCTGCTATAATTATGGAGGACCTGGGCGCTACGCCTGTGATTGCACGAATCCAACTAGAACATGTTGCCCATATTGTTACCAATTTGATCATGAAGCAGTAGAGTGCCCCATGCTAAATGCACAAATGCAGTAAAAGGGGGTGCTCCAGGCTACTCCCACTCAAAACGTCCAAATGATGAAGGATGAACCGCGTGAGGAGGATCCTAACATGAACATGATGCTCAAAAGTGGTGCAACAACAGGAGAAGATAAGGGGAAGCAACCTCAGGAGGATGCATGGGTTCGCAAGGTCCCTACAAAGAAACTTGAATTTGATTTGGAATGCATGAAGGAAACATTTATGGAAGCTAAGAAGAGCTTCACAGAGGCTTCTACTTTGGGTAGCAAGGATCAAACTGAGACAGAGATGGATATTTCCATGCTAACTACCTTTTTAGAGACATGCATGAAGCTACTACGGGACACTAAAGCAATGAAGTGATTGAAAGATTTGATAACTAGGTGCGCAGGGTCGGACGAATCATGCATGGTCCGGAAACTAGGTAAGCATGCTTTGCGCAATGAGTGGGAAATGCGGTTGACTACCTAGATTGGATTATGAGATGGATCAGGTCATTTTGGATTTTGGGTTCGATGCGAATGTCCTACCTAAACAGATATGGGAGTGCATGGGTAGGCTTGCACTACAATGGTCTCCTATCCAATTATGGATGGCAAACGAACAAAAGATCTTGCTTATGGGGAGATTGCAAGGAGGCACAGTGGACATCGAAGGTGCAAGCACACAGACCGATTTTGAGGTAATAGAAATTGTGGATGATAGTAACCCTCAACCCGCATTATTAGGGATAGACTGGGCCACAAACATGAATGGTGTCATCAACCTGAAAAGATGAAAAATGATATTCGAGAAAAAGTCTCTCCATGTAGTGGTCCCGCTAGATCTAGTTGAAGGGACGCGCCATAGTGAGCCTGTGCGTGATGAGGACAATGAAGATGAATTGAACTGCATCTACTAGATCACAACATAAGATTAGGATTGGGTGAACCCAATAGTGGACGAGAGAATTTCATGGGAACGTGATAGTTCCTGCACATCGAACTCCGATGAAGAGATCGAGTGATGGCAGAATCGATCACATGAGGTCACAATGCTAAATTGTAATATGATGGTTAGATCATTATGCCGCATAACGATAAAAGCAAGGGAGTTACCAACGGACACAATGCACATGGAGGAACTAGTAGACCAATGCGAAACGACAATTCTGGAGCAAAAGTAGCCAGGTGATCTGGGGCCGCTGGGCAAATCAACTGCACAAGGGTGGAGGACATGCCAACAAACCAGAAGAAAGTGGCGTGGACGTAGAAGGTAGGTACACATACACGTTGGAGGACAAAGCGGGGGGAGAGTCCATTGAAGGTGTAAGATACAAGTGTATATGGTACATGCACCGAACCAGCTACGAATCAAGAATCTAAAGACGCCACAACAAGGCATTCTACTAGCTGATCATGACAAAGCTAGTACAAAAACCAGGGGGAGCAGGACCAACGTCCATCTGATAAGACCACCCAATAAGAATCTACAGATACCAGGGGTTTGATGGGCCTCTAAACTCAGTAGCAAAAGGAGAGGGATGAAGGTGATAGAAGTAACTCATCAAATTGCAAAACCCACAGTTCACGAGGTCCTGGGAAAAGAAATTTGGCAGTTGTAGGAAGCTATTCAGCATGGCACCAGAAAGCTTCGCAAAATTGAGGAAGAACGGGCATGATTGAGGAGGAAAAGCGCAATGTTGGAGGAAGATATTAGCAAAATAAAATTCGGCATCACACAAGCCGGCAACACAACTCTGCAAATAAGGGAATCATGCCTAGTCGGGTCTAGCTTGGTACTAGAACAAGCAGCGACCCTGTTATCATGGTTGTGACCACACCAACGAAGAAGTGTACCATATGCAACAGTGCCCGATGGGATAACGGATACAAAAGCACTCGAAAGGTTCCCGCAACCTGGGCTAGCAGGAATGAGGAAATCTCGTACCTGGAGTGTGACCACCTGACTAGCTATGGAACACACAGTCTCAATGCCCCAAGTAGCTGAAAGGAGGCACGAGACTATAAAAAAGTCTGTAGGAGGCTTGCGCGAAAAGAGGGTTCCATGCAGGGCCAGTCATTCCACAAGATCGTGGTCATGCCAAATGTGTTGTGCTACCACGTGGAAAGGCGAGAGGTGACCATTGACATCATTATTCATGAAAAGAAGTGCAAGTTATGGTGGCAAGGAGTGGGCGACAGGTCATTAAGATGGGAGCCCCGAGCTAGATACGGAAATATCTGTCACTCAAAATATATGAATAAATTGAAAAAGGAGGGAAGGGTTCCATTCAAATATATGTGTTCATCTAGAAACCCTTGCACAACACTAGGATATTTGAGATTTGAGCCGATACAGAACAATAGGCCTCCCATGAGTACCATGGCTAGAATGAGAGTAAGGTTCTCGAAAGAATTGCATCTGACCCAAGAGGACACAGCAGAAGAATCTGCTGCCCCTAAGGTTCCAAAGTCCCCTGGCATGCCGTGACCTCAGAAAGACAAGCAAATGATGGGGCCAGTCAGGGTATCACCAAGATTCAATAAATTGTCAATAGCCGTAAAGGGAAAATAAATCACCACCGAACCCGACAAGGAGGAAGAAGATTTGCAAGCCTTGATCGCTTAGATTGAAGCATAGGATGAGGAAGAAGAGGATGCATTCCAAATACCTTTACTACCCCCATATGTATCTCTTTGGAATGGGACGACTAAGATACTAAAGTACCTGGACACTACGAAGAGTACACTCCAGACCCCGCTTCTTCTAGATGAGATAAGGTTTGATGGTTTGCCACTAGGCTGAGTACCGAATATCAAGTTCGAAGATTGGGATCTGGCGAATAGGGACAAGTTCCCCCAATTGACTATAGATAAATTACTACCATGGAAATGGCTACTGGGTGTGGAAAAGGTGGGCTTACTTAATCTAAGGTGGATACCCCACTATCACCGTGCGACCATCACCATTTTTGTTATCCGACAGTTACTTTTTTTGCTACATGATGGGTATCTCTGGTTGGAAAAGCCGATTCTTATCATAGCTGATTTAGTACATTAGATTACTCACCTGCCTATTAAAGGGAACGACCCCATGGACATAGCCGGAACAAGTAGTGATGTGGGTCTTGCAGAAACAATGAAGGCTAAATATAAGCTGGAAAAACGAAAGCGCGGATATGTAATAGAAAGAATCAAAGACTAAGGGGTGTGAGTCACCGCCCAAATAATAGCCACTAAACTCATGAGGAAATTCCATGCAGATGAGGTGCTAACCCCTGTCATTGTGCTTGCGGAGTAGTGTGCAGAAGGAGTTCAGTTCAACTGGGTGTGGTTCTTATGCGACGAATTTCTGACAAATTGTAAGGAAGCCCAGGAAAACGGTAAGACTTTCCATTATGCATGGTTGATACTATCAATCCTTCTGGTTGTAGGAGAACTGCTATAGGGTAGCCAATTTCCCAAGATTTAGCACAACCTACTGAAGCAGTGCAATTTACTTCTCTCTGGGCTACGAAGGATGCCACGAGGGTCTGGGAGATCAAGGTATTTTGGATATTCATGGAAGCGACTATCCAGACATGGATCGATCGTAGACCACGGATGTCCCCAATAGTCTACAATATTTTTCTAAGCACAACCAATGTCAAAGTAGACATGCACAACCTATATATCTGAGCGCAGAAGAATCCAAAGCGAACATGGGTCAAACTCCCATTCATTGCAACGGACAATGCAATTTACAAGGTATTGGAAGCATGGCCTCTAGAATGGCACACCCCATACATGGTCACATTAGAAAGGATGGAAACATAATAGCAAGAAAAGGAAATCCAGCTGCGACTCACTAAACTGGTGGAAAGGACACGTCAGGGACAAAAGGCTGCTTCGCTGCAGGAGGCAACCTAGGAAGTAATTGCCGAGGAGCTCATGGAGGATCAGGAAATGTCCTTGGAATAGGATATGTAGAAGGAATCAAAGACACAGGAACACATGAACTTTACCAAAAAATCACCCCAAGGGAAAAGGCCACGCAATAAGGAATCGCCACATGCATGCTAGAAGTCAAAAACATCAAAGACTTTGGAGAAAGAATTTCTTGATAGCAACGAACCAGCACGCAATGTAGCTACCAGTGCATTGGAGGAGTTGATGATAGAGTAGACAACTGTGTTGGGGGAGCTCAGAGTGTAGCTGCAAGCATTACAGGTGCGACCCTTGGGAGGGATGATACCAAATCTAGCAGATGATACAGTCGCAGCCGAGCAGATGGTGCGTAGTCACACAATGAACACTTTAGTGTTGCCAGCAGACGTTGCCCTAGCCAAAGCTGACGGGGACATGTGAATTTGGGGGTTGAATTTGACCACTCTGCCTCGAGAAACCCTCTACCAACTGCAGGATGGGCTAACCACTGAGCTGCGTGCCAGGGAAGGCCACACCCTCCAAATATTAATGGAACATAAGGCAAATATGGAGCAAGTCAGCCTACAATGTGATGACTTGGTTGCCCACAACCAAGAAGTGGAACAGGCCATGGCGGAGGCTTGCAACAAGGTACCAGAGTTGGCTATCCTAGTGGAACTTCCAATAACTGATAAGATTCATCACATGGCGGCATGATTCTATACGACCTGAGAGGAGGCTGCGAAAGCTTAGTGGGAATTAAAATTGCAGATTACAGAGCTAAGGTTGAAGGCCTAACCACCCACACCCCTGGAAGTTCACAAATAGTGCCGTGACAAAATTCAAGCAGGATTGGAAGTCATAAAGTGCACAGTCCAAGATTTCTCGGGATTGTTGGATCAATCCCTCCTTACGATCACATCCCTACAGGATGACCTAATGCTACAGTAGGTAGAAGTAGAAGCATGGGAGTTACAATAGGCATATGACAAAGTCCGGGGGACTGTGCAAACAGTCGCCATCACACAATGACTAACCAAAATGAGGGAGGCCCAGGTTCTCAAGGCACAAGTTGACACCGCTCAACAGAGGGAGGCAATACTTAAAGAACGTATCCAACCTTGGCTTGATGAGGCCTTCGCAGTCTCCACCAACATCGAGGGAACGTTAGCACACATGCATGCATCATCAGAACCTAGGGAAGCAACGAAATCTAATAATGGTGCATCGGTGGCTTGCATAGAACGAATAAAGCAGATGCCGAAAGATTTTATTGTGAGGGTAAGCGAAGCACAAAATTTGTTGAATGACCTCCGTGCAAAGATTGCTACACCAGATGAGTGACTTGGGACAAGTCACATTGATTGTGTTGGGGGCCTGTTGGGTAACGAAGGGCCCACGTAACGGTTTTGGGGCTCAAAGCCCATAGTTTTGGGTAAAAATATGGTAAAGACTCTGTGAAGTGCGAATTATAATGAGTCAAGTCAAAGGGTTGGATGCCCAAGAATAATGCAAAATAATAGGAAGTGAGTTGGCCTGCCCATGGTCTGCAGACCATGGGAAAGTATAAATAGAGCGAGGCTCTAAGGGTAGAAGGCAGTTTAGTTTTTGGTTTTGGATCTTGACGATTATGGGTTTGTGAAGGCAATATTCTCTGCATCTATAAGTCCGAGTCAAGGGTGTTGGTAGATAGATAGAGGCTCTGCATCTGTGTGCGCGGAGGCCTGGTAGAGTCCGCAACTGTGTGGGAGGACCACTGCAGCTAAGTGTGCAGGGTAGATCTGGTTGTATTGGTAGAAGATATTAATAAAGATAAATTGTTTTCTGAAATATCAAAAATCTATTGTATTCTGGTTTATGCATCTATTATATGAGTTTACATCTTTAAAGAATTATGTTTGTGCACATTGGGTTTTATTGTTAAATGTTTGCTTAAAGACTGTAACAAGAAGATCAGGGTTTGTAATAATTTCCTTAATAAGAAAGTACACCTACGCGGATCTACACGAAAGTATGATAGTAGTACAGAGTGATGTGAGGCTACAGAAAAGTTCGCAACCCCTCCAGACCACATAAAGGCATCCCAAGGGTGTGAAAACCTGGTTCCAACACCCTCCCATGCTACCTCGGGTCAGACCTCAGTCTGCGCTCTGCGGTCTATTGCCGAAAGGGCTAGTAGCTGCGAGATTTATTTGGCTAATAACTATTTTGAACCTGGGTCAGGGCCTAATAAGCCAACAACTAGTTTTAATCTCTACAAATTGGCGTAAGGAGGAAACTAATTAGTAGCACCGGTCTTCTAAACTGGGATAAAAGGAAAATTCTTGAGAAATGATGTAAAGGGGATATATTATACTCATGAACAAGGACATACTGGGAGTTCCTTCATGATGGGAAAGCATGTCAGGTTCACTGTATAGGTCCTTTAGGATCATGGATGGGGAGTACAGGGACAATGAAAAAATTATGTGTAATAGATTCCCCCTAAAGTGCGAAGGTCGAACTAGAGTGAGGGGTGAAATGCTTTACAAGAGGATGCAAGGAACCAAAGTCTATCGTTGGAAAACCTGCAAGCAAGCATAGATACATACACATCAGTGGAAACTTTAACAAATGATACATGAATCATGGTATGGACACAACTATCTAGAGAAATATCATGTAAATATATCCAAGGCATGGGTGCAGCCATACAATAGAAAGGATCATAACGAATCCAAGGTATGGTCGCAACCATCCAATAATGAGGAGGATCACATATAACAACTCATTGTATGGTCGCCTCCATCCATCTAAAAGAGACATGTATATCAACATGATCATATCACATCGCCTCGCAACCTAGACTTGTGTAATATTAGTCTAGGGTCTTGCGCTCCAAATGACCTGATTAAAGTACAAACCCTAACATGTGAATGAATGTGTTGAAGTTGTACATGCTATAAAGTTTCTTTATTACTAGTCAATGACGTGAATCGTTAACAAGCGTGAGAGAAACCACCAATAATGCTAATGGATCTCAAGGTACCAGCAACATAGTTCACGGAATGTGAATAAAGGAATTGATGTTGAACACCCGTGAAATCACCTGAATGAAAGACAATGATGTGAGCTTGTCGTCAAGTGTGAAGAACTTGCCATTAGGGAATGCAAGATCTAAGGTACTGGAAGGGAGTCTCTTGGCCAGCTTCCTAGATAATGAGCTGAAGTTGACAGGAAGTGACTGTGTCGAAGGAGGGCCATGATGTATCCTAAATCATCAACATGAGATAGAGGGATCCAAATGATTTTAGATGATACAAAGAATCAGGAGGAAGTGTAACTGCAAAAGGACCAACTCTTGAACATATCAACGATACAAATCCAAATTTTGGCAGCTTTTGGATCCATAGGATCGGTGGTCATGATGGCATGGCAGAGACCAAATGTAAGGAAAAAATGAATGGCCCAACCCAGGAAGGTCAATGATGAAAAGGAGGATATTCTAACCCAACATGAAGTAGAAAGTGTCATGTTCAAGAGTGAGCTTCTGACATAGCTAATAGGATTTGTAATTCCCACCCACCATTTCTGGTAGGTACTCCAATTATTTTTTATCGCAAGCTTGAAGGGGATAATATGTGCTTGCACTATAAGTTCATCCTTCGGAGGAATCCAACCTAGTAAGTTTAATGAGCCCTAGGAAGGAGAAGCTCACGATTGTCATGGTGATGAATCCATTATTGTTTCATGTTTTAATGAGTCCGACAAAGGTGTAACTCAGTATATTTTTCATGTTTAGAGAGTTTGAAAAAGATGTGGAAAAGAAAACTCCACATGGTCCCTTTTCGTACATTTTTGTCTCTCGAGCCCAAAAAGGTAGAAAACGGTACTTGAGAGAACCTCTTGACCATTTCATTGAAGGAGTACCTTTTTCATAAATAATTCATCCTAACTTGAAAAAGGGGTAAACATATACTTGGAAAATGACATTTCATAGCCTTTAACGAGTTCAAAATGATAAGAGTTCGACAATCTTTTTGTGTTTAAAGAGTCAGAAAAGAGCTTGAAAGTAGACCCCCTATTTTTATCTTTTTACGAGTCAAAAAGGAAAAAATTCTTGAAGATATTTTATTTTGAGTTTTATGAGTCAAGAAAAGAGCTTAAACATGACTCCAGTATCATCATCGATAATCTATCACCTGTCGCTGCATAAAAAGGTAAATGCATTATCCAAATTCTGAGGCAAAATAGGTCAAAAATACTTTAAAAACCCTAATATTTCATGTAAAATGAATAAAAGGAGGAAAAAGTAATTATTTTTTACCATTTACAATTTTACCTTTGTGTGAAGAGCTTTTTACCCACTTGTGCCCTAGTTTTTCTGGAGTAGATTGTAGGTGATCGAGGAGGCCATTTGTTGAGCCGTCAGTTGCAGGTAAGAGCCAATACCTTAAGATCCATTTTCTTGATTATTTTACCTATTTTAAACCATTTTTTGGATTTTTTGAGGAAATTTTTCCAAAAAACATTCTGTTGGGTCCCTATAATACTAGTGATTACCCCATTACTATTGTAGTTGCATCCCTTATTAATATTGTTGTGCCCCTATTATCCCGTTATTACTGTGCCCCATAGAATCCCTCTATTGTTAGGTCAGTTGGGTTATATTGTGACTCCTTAGACTCCTATATAGAAAGGAGGTTTTGTCATTTGAATCATCCAAGAATTGTTCATTTATGTAATGTAAAGGAGGTTGCCCCCTCGAAG
>APFE030317331.1:0-20964 GCA_000404065.3 Pinus taeda | reverse complement strand
ATATATAGAAAGGAGATTTTTTCATTTGAATCATCCAAGAATTGTTCATTTATGTAATGTAAAGGAGGTTGCCCCCTCGAAGAGGCTGAATTCTAAGGCATTGATCTATCTTTTCTATATTTTCTTGAGTTGGTTTCATAACACATTCGCCCTCGGTTGGTGCGATTTTCGGGCATAGAATTGTGCCAATTGGAGGTATGAAGATTGTCAAGTGCATCGTCTACACTTCTATTTTTAAAACAGTCATGCGAGTGCTGTGAACAATTTTTTTTCAAGTTTTTTCCCAATTTATTCATTTGAATCCAAAATTTTCTGGACATATATGTTTATCGACTTGGTGATATGGTTTTGGCAGGGAAAGAATCATGAAAAATGGTGGATTGAAAGGAATGCGAGCATGAGGATATTGACACTCAAGCAATGGCTAACCCAAATTGCTTGAATTCTTTGAGGAACTATGGGCTCCTCAAATTATTCCTTACACCAGGTCTACAGGCTCAACCCGAATTGCTACGGTATATGATTAGTCTCTAGGATGTGAATCAGGAAGTTTTCGTGATTCGTGACCAAGAACTAGAGTTGGAAACATCAGACATTTATTTCATCATAGGACTGTCTTGAAGAGAGGAGCCAGTCAATCTATATGGGTCAAGGCTGATTGGGGAAAGTGTGACCATGTTACTTGGAGAACACTATCCAGAAGCACTTAAATGAAAAAGTGGCAAGATCGAGATTATGACTGTTCGGGATCTTGTGCTGATAGTGCTACTGTTGACCATAAATAGAGTGGATGGAGCCCAAGTGTAGCATGAGAACAACAAGTTGAAGTTTCAGTATGCTATCGATTGTACGATGCCTACTATCTTCAACTGGGTGGAAGCTATGAAGGTCAACATGAAGTGCCAGCTATCAAAAGCTAAGGCGGGAAACCTGAAGTAGTTTTGCTATGGGTTTGTTCTAGTGACCTTATTCCTGGAGAGGGTTCCATTGTTCCACTACCATTTGGCTGAGGTGGAACTGCCATTGCCACGAGACCCACAGATGGTTTGTTGGAGTGCATTGATTCCCAGGATTACCCAGGACCAACAGATGTCCTATAAGTCCGTCTTCTTCTCGTGGCTACGATGACAGCTAATCGTAGTGGAGGAATGGCCTTACAGCAGTACCGACTTCCACGGTGAGCCAAATATGCCGCTCACAGAGGGGAAGGATTATGATGATGGAGGTAAAAACAAACAATTTTAATTTTTGATTTTTTTTTATTGTTTTTGAAATATATGTATTCATGAAATTTCGATTTTATAAATGCAGATGTTGGACCAGAACACCCTGTTGGGATGTCCCCGATTTCCAGGCACATTTCTCGGCAATTTGATGTCACTCCTTATCAGGAAAGAAGTGACAATAAGGAGGATATCATGTGGAACCTTGAGGGATTGACCCATGGGATCCCAGAGTATGCCTAGATGGGTGATGTCCCATGCCAGTACCAGAGGTATACAATGGGGGTATCAGATCGGATCTGATGACTGCTAACTCGTGTAGTCCGAGCAGTTACATGTTACCATGAGCATCATGCTACTTAGTGCATAGGTCTAGCATTCCAATTTTTTGAGGCCTGCGAGCCACGAATGTATTTGAAAATGCATATTATTTTTTTGGGTTTTGATGTATGAAAAACATTATCGACACACACACACACACACACACACACACACACATATATATATGCTATACTTCCTTGTTTACTATGGTAAAAATGTTTTGTATTTTGAGCTTTTACATGTTTCAAAAATGTTTATCCATCACATAATTAGCTAACAAAACTATTAATGTATTCATGTGTCTAGGAATATGATGATATGTAATGTAATCAAAATTTCTCTCTAGTAGACGAATACATAGATACATTCTCAATATCTGAGGGTTTCTGATGGAATATTACCCATTAAGTTGAAGAACAATAAGCTGTGAATCAAGTTTGACAACCAATTCCTAGATGTCAAGAGTGATATCTTCTGACAACAATTCGATAACTACTCTATGCTTAGTGATGTCATTAGTTGCTCAACCTAGACAAATACCTTGAAGATAAATCAACTCACCATGGGGGTCATAAATCTCCCATGTCGCAGATGATAGATTCTGGGTACTACAACAAGCACCATCAGCGAAACTGATGTGAGGAGACACTAACATCTACAAAGCAGGTAGAAACATAATAAGCATGAAAGCTGCTTGCAAAAAAACACACCAAACCACACTTTACAAAAATGAATAACACATTATTTTACAAAAGTAGCCATGAAAGATGACCTAAGCATAGTACTTTTTGAGAGAGTCCATGCTCGGACTCAGGTAATCAATCAAAATAGATGAAAACTAGAGTTTTACCGTTGACATGACGAGTAAGCATTGACTTGGCCAAATAATAGAGTAGAACTCATATAAGGCTGTGCCCCATGCCCCCTGGGTGAGGGAGGGTTACGAGTCATAAGATGGAAACCCCAATGCAATAATGGGCAATTGGTAAAAGCATGGAGAGGGAGAAAAAACTTGAATCTATGAAGAGATAAAGGTTCCCTCAGTTGAAAGATCTTGACAATGTTAGGAGAAACTGATATGTCAATAGGTAGCGGAGAAGAGAACTTCAGAAGAAACATAGACATGAATGTCGGGACAAGAAAGAATGAGGAATGATAATGAGTTTCATTCCAAGGTACTTCCTCTAGATACATTACTACCATGATACTCTTGTCAGAAAGAAAAGTCTCGGCTATGGGATCGAGATATTCCAAAGAACCAAGCCACGGGGATTGAGAATACACATCGAGAGATGTTCTCGAAATAGGATGATCAGAGGACACCAAAGGCGAAGTTGAAATAATTTCCACGTAATCAATTTTGGTGGGACTTAACGGCATAACCTTGACCCATGTATCAACAAGATTTGGTGGAGGAATGACCTAAGGATTAGACTTGATCGAAATCATGTTGACAGAGGAAACATGAGGAGGTGGGAGCAGAAAAATGTCCATCAAGGCAGGATCTTTAAAGCCCTTCCCCCACACTCTCATAAGGAGCACTAGTGTGCTTGACATATAGAACATTGCCATCCAAAGAGGAAGAGGCAAAGAAGGATAGTTGGTCGACTGTGACTATCTTTCCTTGATGGGGAAAATGAATCACACGGAAAAGGGAGGATGCTACAACTTGCATGGCATGGGTCCAGCTCTGTCTAAGTAGAATATTGTGGTTAAGATTAGCATCAACGATCTCTACTTCTACGTGTACTGTCTTTCCTTCCAAAGTAATGGAAAGATTGGGAAGGGCACCGAATGGTTGTGAATCGCATCCATCAAAAGATTCTAGAGTGTTAGGGGACTGGTTCAGAGTAGGAGAACCAGTTGCCTACCAACAAGCGATAGACATGATGTAGGTAGAAGCACCTTCATCGATGATGGTCCTATGAATGGTTTTCTCATTTATGATCACCTGAATGAGAAAGGCAATATGATGAGGTAAATGCGGAACGTGGTTTTCTAGATCAAAACAGATGAGATAAGAGTCAGCTGGATCAATACCCCCAACTGTCGATAGTAACGATTTCCGCTGAGAAAGACAAATTTGAAGGACCTTGAGAGCATACATAGCTGATGGCACTAGAGCCAAATCTTTAAGAATGTTATAATGTTGAGTGGCTCGAGCGTTGGGATTGTACGAGGACTTTCACAGCACACCTCGAGAAGGTGGTCGAATGGTTGAATCAGAATTAGGTCGCTCTATATGGAGAGGACCAAAACTGGATGGGGTAGAAGAAGAATGGGTAACTTCTTTCTCTTTCCCTGCTATCGGGGTAGGAGTTTGATAATATTTTGACCTAGTAGCCATGTTAATCGGGGTACTCATCATGAACACGTGAACCTGTGGAAGCGGATCACTGAGGTTGGTCTACCATTTGGGTCTACTAGGATGGAAAAGGCTCTTTCAGGATAGCTGGGGTCCCTTTGAGAAAATCACTAACTTCAGATCGTTTGGGACAATCCTCAGTATAGTGATCCTCCTCACAGATGAGGCATGGATACTTCGGCTTGCACTAGTAGATGACGTAGGAGGACCCTGTTTCAAGGCATCATATTTACCCTTACATTTGCCTTTATTCTTACCTTTAAAGGATTTATCTACTGTGGTAGACTGAACAATGTGAATCTCCGAGGTTTTACCAAGGTCGATTGAATTGCTAGGGGAATCATTGGGAGCAGTGTTGGAGACCAAATTCTGTTTAGAATAAGATTTTGCAGGGGTCTGAGTCACTGAACCAATTAATCCATCAACAAGAGGTGTAGTTGGAGACTTAGATGTCATCAGATTAGATGATGGTCTGGGCACATCGGGTAACACATCATATAACATGCTAGATTGTGAATAGATGAGGTCTAGATTCTGGGCACGTGTGATGGCTTGTTCCTCAGTGACGCATCCACCCATAGCAATGTCCTCAGCAATTTTGTTGACAAATGATTTGGTGAACCACGGTCAACAACTAATTAGAAATCTCAAACTTAATCAGATGGTACCTATGTCTCCATTCATGGATGTGATTGGAGATGTGAGTCATAATGTCTTGCTTTAGTGACATTAGTAGATGGGTGCCAGTTTCATAGTGAACCAGTAGCTAGAAATGTGTGAGAATGGCCATGGCGAGAGTGTTAAAACCATGATAGGTATCTTGAGGTAGCTTGATACACCATTTGGCTGCAACACTTTTAAGTGTTCATTGGAAAAGTCGAAGATGAATGGAATCATCAATGTAGGAATTCGAGGAGCACCAGAGGTGATATGTCATCACGTCAGCTTATGATCCTCTTTCGCTTTTCCTTCTAACTTCGAGCAATTGCTAGGAATCTTGGATGGAATTGGAGGCCAATATGGCGAATGAAGAATTGGGTCATTCGCGAGTCTAGACACATATGGCAATTCTAATGTAGCCAAGAATGGAAATTAGGTATTGAAAGGTATTTAAGGCTGATAAGGGGGCCCAACTGGCAGTGGCCATCCCTGCTGGTAACGATTTTGTCCCCATAGTGGAGGATTTTGTCCATTGGCATTTGAGGTTGCCCCCACTGTAGGTTACCTTGCCCGTAGGGAGGATTCTGACCTTGAAAACCTTGAAACTATCCAGCCATAGGCTGTTGATAAGCAACATATTGGTTAAAAAGCTATTGAGCCTGCTGGCCTTCGACAAATGGATGTTTCACCTGATGTCCCTAAGCATAAGGGTTTTGGACCTGCTGCCCCTAGACGAAAGGGTTTTGGACTTGCTTCTCTTGGACATAAGGATTCTACACTTGCTGCCCTGGAACATAAGGATTTTGGACTTGCTGTCCTTAGACAAAAGGAGGCTGAACTTGTTGCCCTTGGACATAAGGATTTTTTGCTCGTTGTTGTAGGACATGACCCTGGATTTTCCCTTGCAAGGGTTGACCCTATTGATATGAGTATAAGGGTTGTTGTTACTCGAGTTGACCTTTTTGCTACAAGGGATGACCTTGCGTCTGTAGAGGCTATCCATGTGGCTACAGAGGTTGAAATTGAGAAGGCATAGGATAGGAGGATTGTGGCACATACGGGACTTGTAGCTGCATGGTTTGTTGCAAATGTTGCGAGGGTTGCCCTCGCGTTTGTCACAATTTTCCTTGCTGCAATATCATCTGGCCTTGTCGCTGCATGGATGGCCCTTGCTACAATGAAGGTTTCGCATGTTGCTGCAAGAGTTGTCCTTGCTACTGCAAAGGCACTTGAACAGTTCCCGGAATGACACCTTGAAAGTTCCCGAACTGTATCTGGCCATACCCACCAGACGCGACATACAGACCAGGTTGGACATTAGGTCCACGCTGAGGGATGTGGGGAGGATTACCCATCACTTGTGAACGATATGGAACATAAGGAGGTTGGTATTGAACCTGGGCCATATTAGGCTACTGGTACTAAATGTTACTTGACCCAAATGAACCAACAAGGTTCAGTTGTTGGTACTGGACATTGCTTTCTCCAGTCGGACCAACAGGGTTTAAAATGACACGCTAAGAGGGCTGGTTCATTCCAACCATGTGAGGTTGTGAACCAATCACATTGGTTGTACAAGAAATCATAGACACATTCAGACTTTTCCCCCCAGGCAGTGGCACAACCTGTCCACTCACTGGAAGGATTGAAGAACTGACAACAACATGACTCGAGATTGTCAGTTGAACAAGACTAGTTAATTGGACTGATGAAACAAGAGGGTTTGGAATGGTGGGTTGCATTGGGACTAAAGTAACTTCATAAATTACCATGTGTTGGGAGGTTAGGTTCTGAATGAATGGACCTATGATAGGCATAGTGCCAAATTCCCAAATAGGGTTGTGATATAGTGATGAGGCAGTAGGCGTGCCTGAAACCAACTGAGCTAAAGTCACGTAATTATGCGGTAACTCAGGATGAACACTGGTCAGAATGCTTCCCATGTAAGGGAAACCTTCAGGAGGGAAAGGAGTTTCCTATTCCTTGACTGTGCATGGAGTAGAAACCTCTGAATGACTCGGAGAGGAGACTGGGATTTCAACTTTTGATTCCATGGGTGAAAACAGACGACGACGAACGACTGAAGATGTTCGAGGGGATAATTCCAAAGGAAGACCTAGCTGATCGTAAGGATTGTATGGACGCTGAGATGATATCACAATAGGATCAAACAAATGATTCAGAGGATAAAAACCAGTCCAAGTTGGCCTTCAGAAGTCGACGAACTCTCAGGAGTTTGGATAGGATTATCCAGAGATTCCGAGCCAATGTCCGAAAGTGACCTAGTATCTGAAGGGGGAGGACGAGACAACAAAGGTTGAATACTCATAACAATTCCAAGCTCAACACCTTGGTTCTCAAGTGACTGTGGCAATTTAGGAAAAGGATCCTTAGACAATCTTTCATATAGAGGAGAGGAAGAGGAACTGGGCAAACCAGTTGGTTTAGCCACGATGAATTTGTCTCAAATGACTAGAAGAGAGATTGATTTCAAGGCTTTAAAATGTATTTAGAGGTATACTCACAATGTGGTCTAGAAAAAGACTAACATGAATTTTATAAGACTGTTGGTAACAATTTTTTAAGACACAAAAACAAACTGGTGCTCTTTCATGTTTTAAGAGTCAAGAAAGAAGAAAAGGTGACTCTATCACTTTCGGTTTGAAACGAGCTCAAAAGGACAAGTGCTAGGGTGATGTTTTATATTTAGGGAGTCCAAAAGATAAAAATGACTACTTAGGATGATCTAGACAAAACGGGTTATCAGGTAACCGTGAACTACAAAATACCTCTCGGCAAATCGAGAAGTATGGGCAGACAATCTCCCTGAATGTTGTGTTTGATGTATCCCATTTACAAGGTGGCAAACTCAACTTCCTAGGGATAAAGGATTGCAACCTAGTGGGGTGTCCCTTTATATACACGATGGTATGGGGAGCACAAGTTTGTACTAGTGCTATCTAGTGCTGAAGTGAACAAAAACTACTAGGTTTAAAGACGCCGGAACACATCTCTAGCCTAGACCACCTAAAATGTGATCGTTAGGTTTCAAATGCACCTTAGGCTAATTAAATACATTTTAGATTTTATATTGAAATTATTTCTCGGTTTTCAGGCCTTATCAATGTGAATCGAAAAACACCTATATGCAGCTAAATGAGACAAGACCCTTTCAATTTGATGAATTGTCTACACTAATGAGAGTAGAAAACACACTCAAATGCAACAAAACAAGAAATTGAGAGAAAAATGACCTTTTCACTATTTCTCTTTTGAAAACAAAATGATGAAAAAACTCTTTCCAATTCCTATCTTTCTTATCAAATGCACTTCAAGTAGTCCTTTCACTTAGTAAAGAGAATTCATTTCTTTTCCAATGCAAATGATGATGCAACTCTAGTCTTCAATGATGCTAACTAATGTAACATATTGATTTAGCAAACTAGAATTATGTATTTTTCAATGAAATGATGGAATGTATCTTTCACAAACACTTCTCACTTCAATGAAACATTTCCAATACAATCAATCACAAGAAAATGAAAAGAACAAAAGAGAATTCCTTTCAATCCAGTGAAGCAAAGACTCAAGAAAAAACAATATGAGAAATGTGATCTATGCCTGAAAAGAGATGCTCAAACAACAAACGAAACTTTTCAAACTTGTTAAATGGAAATCAAAGCAAAAAAAGGACTAACAAACGAAATGCAAGGAGTAACTTGACTTGCTGAGCACACAAAAGGTGAATGGATGACGACCTAGATGCCATAGGGTTATAAACCATCCAATAACTCAAGAAACCAAGTGAAGAAAATGCAAATCAAACAAGCATATAAACCAAGATAAAAGAGCTTTCTAATCAGGGAGAACACATTCAAAAGAAGCTGAGAGATAGAAATAAAAAGGGTAAGACACACTGGCTATGCTGTAGGGGAAAACCTAATCTTCACCCATAGGAATCAGTGTGACTGCCTAACTGACAACAAGTGCCAGAAGGGGGTCGAAATGACTATTTTTTTATAAACTCACACTGATTGGCGTGACTGTCAGAAAAATAAACACGTTGACCGAGGATTCAAGGAAAAAAATAAAAATTTTCAAAGGCTAAAACCAGACTTGCCACTGTAAATTTCAGGCTCAAAGTAGTAAACCAGGCAAAGTAGAGAACACTAAAGAGAAATGGTGATACTAGAAATGTTCACACAAAGCCATAAAATGAAAATCAATCAAACAGAAGGATTCGTCCCTAATATGGTTGCCAACTTGTGGTGCAGGTAAGTTCTCAGTGTAGACACAAACAATTCCTCTAGCTCGAGAGAGTGGGTCTAGCCATAAACAAACAATCTATGGAAAATCTCCTTAAGATAGAATCAATTAAGAGGGCCTACCTCTTAGAAAATTATTCCTCATGGTGATGATCCTGCTTCCTCACTCCAGCTATCTTCTGTTTCCTTCCTTCGGATACCTAAAATAAGCAAACAAACAATAACAACAAACGTGATAGCATACAACATTGTATTCAGACTACTTAATAGATCAAGGAATATTAAGCCATAAAGATGTAAGATAACACTTCATGTAGGAAATCAATCAATATTTGTATTCATATAAATTAGAAGGAGATTACAACCGATGCCTCGATGTGGTTGGTCTCCTCCGACATATCTGGTTTCCCACACTTCCGCTAGCACTTCATGGATAGTCCCCCAACTATGGAAGTTTTAAGGCCTCCTCCCTCTAGTCTCAAACCAAATGAAAACACACTATTCTCCCTCAAACACACACTAGAAAGCTACAAGCTATAGATGCTTTCTTTATCACTCAAACTTACTCCAAAAATAGTTTAGCTTGGGAAGAAAGACATGTATATAGCTTGGATGGATGGGAGATGGTTCCTCTCATCATGGGAGAAGGTCTTATCTCTTGAGTTTGTTCCATCCTAATAAGGGAAAGGAGCCCAAATTGACTTCCTCAACTCCATCCAACCTAGCCATCTACCAGATTTCTATTACGAAGCTTCTAGAGCTGGAAGCTTTGACTCCATATTTAAAAAACTTGCCAAAAGAGGATCAATGCGACTGGAAAAGGGCTTAGTCGCTCCGTATAGTGCTAGGCCTAGTTTTAATCTCTACAAATCGACACAAGGAGGAAACTAATCAGTGGCGCTGGTCTTGTAAATTGGGATAAAAGGAAGATTCTTAGGAAATGATGTAAAGGGGAATCATTCTGCTCATGAAGAAGGACATACTGGGTGTTTCTTCATGATGGGAAAGCATGTTGGGTTCACTATAGAGGTCCTACAGGATCATGGATGGGGAGTACAGGGATAGTGACAAAATTACGTGTAACATGTTCCAACCATAAATGTGAATATGTATAGTGATGGAAGTCCCTGCTAAGAAATGATTCTGCCATGGCCAGAAAAGGTATTTTGAATATAATTGATTATAGTTAGGTATTATGAATATATAATACGTATATGAAATATTCTGCAAGACTTGAAAAGATCAATGTAGTATTATTTTTGTTTGACTTATTTTCAAGTGGTTATTCAATTATTTTTGCTAAATAATTGAGAAACATAAAAATACTTTTTAAGAAATATAAATGTCTTCCGTATTGTTTTTCATTTTACTTTTCAATCAATTGCCTTTGGTTTCATATTCATGATTGAATTTCATTTTAATTTTTTGTTGATGGTTGGAAGGGAAAATATAATTTTAAAAAAAAAAAATTATAATTAAAATGAAATAGTTTCTTTTGAGGTAGGTAGTGTTGAGCTATTGTTTAACCTTCGCTTTTCTTGGGTTGGATTTGATCCACTATCACCTTGCTTCTGGGAGGGAAGAGAGCATAGAGGCAAGAACTCCCACTTAGGCAGGGCAGAGAGCTTTTCTTTGCTTAGTTATTCTTCCCCTTATTGTGATAATTTTATTGTGATAATTTTCAGAATTGACCATGTTTTTTTGGGAAACAGCTTAGCCTTACCCCTACCACTAGTGAAAGAGACCGGCTTGGACCTCACCTCAATGGTTCAGTTTTTATTTTACCTCACACAGACTGACAAGAGATTACACTTGAAAATAGCTTAGTGGACCTTTCCTTTAAACCCACTACGGTGTTACACACACAAAAGTAAAAAATAGGAGTTTTTTTAGACCAAAATTTCTAGAAAACCGTGTGTTATATGTTAGTTTATTTAACTAAATATGAACAACAACCAACATTTGATACCTAAATATGTGTGCTCACATATTTCCCACTTGTCCATAATGCGATAAGGTTGTCATGCATGTCAAATTATAGAAATTTCTACGAGTTGTTTCACCATGGAGAACTGACGTGCGCTTTGTTTCATAGATTACGGGCTATAAGACTCAATTAATTTCTTCATTGACAAAATTAATAGGGTACGTTGAGAAAAATCATAGTGTGATCGCAAGTTCATATGTGCACTAATAAACTACGAGTGGATGTGTTCAATTTTAGGGAGCTCTGTTGTAAGGCTACAAATTGATTGCATAGGGTAGAAGGTGATATCATTTGACTTGACTAGAAATGGCTATACTGGAATGTTGCTCAATGGGGGGACTGAGCTCTATAGAAGACCAAAAAAACTATTCACAACCTTCACCAATGAATATGCTTGTTTCTCTATTGGTGAGTACCTCAATTCATGGTCTTGTAGAGATTTATGAATAAAGGATATTGGGAGCTCCTAACCTTATTGATTCTTCTAGGTTAGTGTAGATGTTTAAAGGATAAATGTGAAGAGTTTAGGAAACTAAAAGAGGAGGAAACTCAAAGAGTTCTACTTCTTTGCATGTTGGAGTTGTTCTAACCATTTCTTTACCCGTTTCTTTTGGTAATTGGACTCGACGCGATGGTAAGATTTGCCAACAAGTTAATGTATATGCAAATTCTATATTCCAGCTCTATGTATATTTAGGAATACAATGCACATGAAGATCATGAACAACAAGTAAGAACATCAACAACAAATTAGACCTAGTTCTAAAGCTAAAAGGCCACTAATTTTACATTTTGTAAGAAGACCAAATATGGATAGAAATGCTGCAATAAACCTTGCATGAATGTCTTGCAACTGGAAGCAGTAGCATTGCAAGAGCAGAGGAGAAGAGAATAGGAAGCTAGAATGTAGGAAGAGGGAGAAAAAGGAAAAATCTAGAATACATGAAGAGGGAAAAAAAGGAAATGTAAATAAGGATATTTCCGAATACACAATTTTTATTTTGGTCAATTTCACTTTTGCACAAGCCTATATATCCTTGCTAAATTGTGGTTTTCTATTCCAAAACGTTGAGGGTGGGTTTAAGGTAAGGTAGTTCTTATTCTTATTTCAAAACCAATTAATTGTAATTGAATGGAATCAACGAATGCAAATAACCTATTGATTATTGTTGGCATAAATGTTTGAAATATATAAACTGCTCCTAAACATAATTTCCACCTAAAAGTTGGCTTGTCCTCGAGCCCTTATGTAAGCTTAGTTAAATGGGAAGTAAGTGCTTCAAATTCTAGTTTTGCATGACATGCTCTAGCACACCGATAACCTTTACTTCATTATTTATTTTATGAAAAAAATAAAAGCGTAATGAAACATAAAGGAAAAAGAACTAGTTTAAGAGTTGTTTTACTAAATCAAATGGGATCTCAGGGTCTAACATGGAAAATCTTGCTGCAAGGTAGTGCAATTATTTGGCTGCTCGCTTTGTGACTTGACCCAAAATTCAAAAGCATTTCTTGATTCCACTAGAAAATAATAAGATATAACATGAATATTTCATGCTTACAAATGGAAAATAATGAATTGCAATGAATTTCAATGATAGTCACTTACCACGCTAGGGATTATCCCAACATTCTTTGCATATATATCTGTCTCATAATTATTTTAATGTGCCTATCATAATTCTTTTGATGTGTGTCGATGAATAATGTACAACAAAATGATATACAACTTTTTCCCTACCCTATTCTCCTGCAATTTCTTTGTTATTGTTGCTTCTATGTTTTGATCTTGATCACCTAGGCAGATGGCTCTACTGCTTAGTGGAAGCATCTTTTGTAGTTGAGAATTAGAGATGGAGGTGGCAGGGGTAGCCTTTGGGTAGGGTAGCCTCCCTCGAAGCCTCCATAATCTGTAGGGTCATTGTTGGGCTCTTCCACTTGGTAGAGCCTTCTACATCTGCATCTGCAGGGTCATTGTTGGCTTCTTCTCCTTGATAGAGTCTTCTCCATCAAGTAGGAGCCTTCTCCATCTATAGGGTATACACCCTTCTCCCTAAGAATCATTGTTGAATTACTCCTCAAGTAGGGCCAATTTTTGAAATTCTCAGAGTGTGATTGTTATCTCTTCTATGGTTATTCACTCACAAAAGAGCCAAATTTTTTGTAGTGGCAACCAGAGGTGGCAGGCGGCTAGAGTTGTTGGTAGGTGCTAGAGTTGTTGGCGGGTGGATAAAGCTAGTGGCTATCTCGTAGAAGCGACAACTGTTATTATTACTATTGTAATGAAATATATATCAAATATTCAAACATTTAATGTTTCAAATTTAACACTAACTTTGAAATTAGCATTACTTCAAGCGATGCATTGAATATAAACATTGGAACTTTGGATAAAAGTTTAATGTGAAAACTTTAAACTTGAGATAAAAAAAACTATGCCTTTGGATATAAAAATTGTAACTTTAGATATGCCTAACTTTGGATATGCCTAGGGATACATGAAGCTTCCAATATGACCTCGAATTTAAAACTTTGGTTAAAATTTTGGTGTAATTAAATTTCCACTCCAAAACTTTTCTTAAATTTTGGTAACCAGGTGAAATATTTGGTCAAAGGATAGATTAATTATCAGTTAACTAGCAAACAATCGTTATAGTCCTACTAAGATGGGGACTAATAAGGCCCAAGGACTGTAAGAAATGCCAAGAGAGGTTTTGGACCAAAAAAAAAAATTCTATCATTAGTTCATAATCCCATTACATAGCTTCAAAAGATGGTATATGCCTAAAGAAGAAGAAAGTGAGACAAAGACATTCTTAAATAGATCAATTTCCTAGAAGAGAATCATATCCCTGCACAACTTTCACTCAATAAATACCATTGAATGATAAGAAATCATGGAAATTAAATTGAAAATAAAGATAACTTCATTGTGCCACTGATTTATGGAGCTCCACTTCATGTCCTTGGACTTGCTCAACTAGCAGCTTGCAAACTAGAAATCGTCATTGAACTACATACATCATTACATGAAAGAGAAATAAGGAAGCAATACAAAATCTCGCAACCAGTCAAGCCCTCACTCAAAATTTGGGCAATGTTTGGGTGTAGAAAATGGTTTTTATCATACTGTGGGATCTGGCTCATCCACTTGATGAATAATGAGTAGTTGAATTGGTTTAATGGCTTGGTAATTGTCTAATTTCTTAGCAAAGCACTTGAAATTTCTTAATCTTCCCTCCATTTAAATTCATATGATTTAATTTTTTCCTTATGACATGGCCATTTAGGATGATAACTAGTTATAAAGTTAGCCTTGTAATTGCTCTTCTTGAGATCAATGATTGGTTTAGACTTTAGTTTTCCTTCGAGGTCATCTAAAAATGACACTTCCTTGAAATCCCATTTAAGGAAACATAATGCAAGATCATTCTCAACCACTTGTTGTATCACCCTCTTCATAGGCCTTGCACTAAATTTGGAATTGAAGCCAAAATTACCAAACATAGTAACAATATCATTAGTGATTTTAAGATTGACCATATTTTGTTTTAATATATCTTGAGCATGGTTAAGTTATAGCTCAACTATACAATTAACTTCATGCAAGTATAAATTCTAGAATACCATATAATCATTGACTCGATTCACAAAATCCAAGGGAAACGTTTTTTGTAAAAACTCTATCACTCATATTTTCATTAATTGATAGAGGATTGTCATAATTATGGCTAATGTGTTTCCCTTGATGACATATTACTTGAAAAATGTGTTGTTGTTGATTTCAACTTATCATATGATGTCACACTCTTGTTATGCCCATCTATTCCATGGATGGATGATGACTATAGAGAATTGTTGAAGTATTGAAAATGATATGAATTCTTGTACAGGTGTTGTAGAATATGGGGAAGAGTCTTGGTAGGTTAGTCACATGTTGGATTTGAAATTGATTGAAGAATTTGTTTTGTTTTTTTTTAATATACACTACTTTCCTTAAGCAAAGTCGAATATACATCCTAAAAGTGAAATTCCCGATTTGTGCACACACATAAAATACCATGATAATTTTCCATGGTAATATCCCATGGTTTTGTGATGCCAACATATATTAGATTCCATCAACAATTACCAACAACATTTACCAAAGGATTTTACTATGGTATTGGCAAGGAAAATGACTATTAAGGAGAAGGAGATCAAGGAGTTGTGTGTGAATTTCAAAGATTATTGATGTGTGATCTGATTTGGAATAGGTGTGCACTAGGGAACAAGGAGAAGACTAAGATATGAAGATGTATTGAATATATGCTTGATTTATTTTCTTATTTAAGTGGGTAACAATGAAGGATTTTTTATTATGGTGGAGCTACGATCCGAATATATATTTTCGGAGATCTGTAGCTTTTGACAATAAGTGCACAAATATCGGGGTTTGACATGTGTTGTGATTTGCAACAAAGATTTAATTCAGTATTTTAAGATCTGTACGCAGGTTTTCTTCTAGATAATCATGTACATACACAAATGTTCTTCATATTAGTCGTGTATATATTCTAAGATATGTTTTGATATTCAGTACATTAAAATTTGTACGTGAGTGTTATACATGGTAAACACGTATATACACAGAACTACTTTATGGAAGTTGTGTATATGTTCCAGAGTTTGAATTGTTACTTGGCAATGACATTTTATGAGTTATATTTCATTTTTTTCTATCTATCAGTGATGTCTTGATCAGGATGGTTTGTATTTGTCGTAGATTGGTATATCTGTGGTTGTGAATTGGTTTGATCTAGTTGCAATGGTTGGTTTAGATTTAGTTCACTGTTTGGTTTGATTTAGTATTTAGCGGCTTGATGTTTCAGTTATTCAGTTAGTTTATAGTGCTTTAGTGATTTTGTATCTTTAGTGGTTCAATTAATGTTTGATTTAGGCTTATTGATGGTGTGGGTCCAATGTGAAAATTTGATGTAAGGTGGCCTGCATGTTGTTTCATGGTTGATTCACAAGTGGATCTAGTATGACATATTATGAAATGAGGTCCATGAGATGCTGAGGGTTGTAGCCTTGAATGAGGGGTAGGATCCCCCTTCATGTAGGAGACAATAAATGAAATTATGGGGTTGTAGCTCCCTTCTAGTGGTTGATGGAGAATGAGTAGAGGTTGTAGCCTCGTACAAGTAGGAGCCTGTGTGTTGGAAAGAGTCTGCACCAATACAAGATCATGATGTAATGAAGGATTTTTCATTATAATAAAAGAAGAATATAGAGACAACAAAAGCGTTGGTTTTATCCCACATTAGGTTTCCACCTAATATCCTAGTGTCCTTATCTATTGATGTGTTGCTTATGTGTTATGATTTATCTTCTCTTTATTGCATACTGAATGCATAATGAATTAATAATGCAATTATTATGTTAAACATTTGATGGAAGTCAAGAAAATTAAGTAATATGGATATAAATCGTTTTTACTCATAGAAGACATGCACACACGTGAGTTGTGTAAATAATAGTCATGTACACAATTCTAAATTTGAATTAAAGTGAATTAAAAATAATAATTCACACCCCACCCCCACCCCCCCCCCCCCCTCCATGTCTTAGTATTTTTTTCCTAGCAATTCGTATCAGTGCAAGCTCCCTCAAAATAATCTTAATCGATTGAAGGGAGATCTAGCAATATGAGTAGCCAAGATGGACTTTTCTCTACTAGGCCACCCTTGTTTAGTGGTACTAACTTTATGTTTTGGAAGATCAGAATGAGAGTAGATTTTCGGTCATTAGGAGCTGATGTATGGGGATATTTTGAAGGTGGATATCAAATCCCAGTCTCCATTCCCGCAAATAATGTAGGAAAGAAGAAGTATGAGAACAATGCAAAGGTAGTAAATGCTATCATGGGAGGATTAGTAGAATCTGAATCTATGAAAGTCATGCAGATGGACACCAGAAATGCAATATGGGATAAGATTATTTAGAGTTCTGAAGGTGATATTAAGGTAAAGAATGCCAAAATCCAATCATATAGAATTCAATATGAATCCCTTAGAATGCCTAATGATGAAAGCATTGCAATATTTTTCCTTAGAGTAGACAAGACTCCTAACACTATGAAAGGGCTTGGGGACACGATAAAGGATTCTTATATTATTGAAAATATTTTGAGATCACTAACCCCAAAGTTTTATTCCAAAGTATCTTCCATTGAAGAAATGTAATATTTGAAAAATATTACTCAGGAACAACTTCATGGGATGTTGATTGCTTACAATATCAGAAAGAAGAGGAATATGCAAAAAATTAGAGAAGCTACATTCAAAGCCACATACAAGGAAAATAAAAGGAAGAACCTAAATATGCAAGCTAAATTTTAGATGAAGAAGAAGAAAATTTTGTGAAGAAGTTTAAAGTGGGAACTATTAAATTCAAAGATAAACTTCCCTTCAAGTGTTTTTCTTGTGGAAGAGTAGGTCACTATGCATCCAAATGTCCATATAAAGAAAATCATAATAACAAAGAAAATGAAAAGGAAGTTGACAAGAAAAATGCCAAAAAGAAGTTTTCTTATAAGAAAAGTTTTATTCTAATGAAGATAGTCAAAGCACATCTGATGATCGAGAAAAATCAGATTCAAATTCTAACACTAGTTACAAAATACTTATGGCTCTTGAAGGCTAGTCAACTAGTGACTCATATAGTTGTGAAGAAGATGCTTTAATGAGAGCATTCAAAGAAATTGATAGACTAAGGAATGCAAACAAAGAACTGGAAACAAAATAAAGTAGTTTGGTGAAGGAAATAAACATGTTAAATATTCAATTAGAAGAAACCAATAGAGAACAAAAGTCTTAGGAAAACAACTTCAAGAAAAGGAAAGGCATTGTGAAAAATTGGAATTGGAAATTGTGATTCTAAGGGAATATTATGTGGAAAAAAACAAATGGGTAAAGCCATATGAATCAATATAAAATATTATTAATGAACAATTCTCTCCTCTAATCAAGACATACATTGGATACAACCACAATGTTTCATATCCACAATATGATAAGAACCCACAAAAGAATGAATCAAGTCTCTCATCAAATGTGAAAACTTCAAGATCAAAGAAAATTGTATCATTTCCTTCAAGATTAGTTCCCAGGTATAAAAGATGGCTTCATGGATTTTGTTTCACTTGTAACTCATTTGGGCATAAGTCCACTAATTGTAGGTCAAGTGGATGGAGTGGAACCACTGAATATTTTGACTACATGACATGATTTAAACATCACAATATTGAACACATGATCATAAATTGCAGGCATATATGGAGGAAGAAGGGGCAACAATCAGAGACGTATGGAATATTGTCCCTATTGCACTCCATTGTTCTGAAAGAATACTTCTAACACTGATTGCAGAAGTAAATGTGAGGCACATAGCCTCATGAAGAATAGATAATGACTATCAAGTCCACAAGATCAATGGTACATGATCTTAGGGGGGTCTATGCATGTGTATCTTGATGATGATTCCATATTTTGTTATATTCTTTTGGTGATGTTTATGTTACAGTTGTTGCAACCAATGAAGTGACTATGACTAGGAAAATACATGACATGCTTAGGGGGGAGTTATGGCTATGAAAAATCAAAATTTTACGTTTTGTATGCATTTCTCATGAAGGAAAATGACATATGCACAAATTTCTTGACTTAAACAGTCATGTATGGTTTTCTATGATGATAAAGGAGTGGCATAACTTCAGGGGGGCTTCTCATATGCTCTCATCAGTGCATTATTAGCATTTTTGGTTTAACAATGGTTTGCTACCATTTGTTGATGATGCCTTGTTGGCTTGGTGGGGCCTGACCCATGTTTAGCGTTAGTTAGCCAAACAATTCTCTACACTACTGGCCCTTTTGGCATCAACCTGTGGAGCACGGGCCGAAGTCTCACCCAAAGTAGTATGGGGGGATGCTAGAACCAAGTTTCTGCAACTTGAGATGGTCGTGATGTTAGTTTATTCCTTCTATTCTTGCTTTTGCTCAGGTCACCCAGTTTTAGGGCTTTCTAGACTAGCCCTTTATTTCACACTTCGGTATCTTCGTGAAAAGGTATGATTGACCTTCGCGTAGCCCTAACCTGCGTCTCAGGTACTTTTGCGCTGTTAGGGCAATGTACTGTGTAGATTCCTAAACTAGTTTAAGTGCCTTAATTATCTTATTATATAATCATAGTTAGCACTGCTTAAACAGATGTTCTTACTTGTGTTCACTTAACCAACATAATTACATACATTCACACATCATATAAGCATTATAAATGGAATTCATACATAACATGTCAAGATGCATAAACAAGAAAAAAAGACAAAAAATTCATAGAATGTTTCTCTTTATTTATTTCTTCAGATGGTTGCAGATTCTATCCACCCTGTGAACATAGTTGTAGGGGTCCACACACTCAGCTGTGGACTTCTACCCTAGGCCTCTGCATAGTCAACTGCAGAGCCTATACCTATACTACACCCCGAAACTTAGGCTTCTTACTTCAAAGCTATGAATATCTTGATGACTATTAACTACTTAGAGCTTACTTAGCTCTTTTTATACAACCCCATGGTCCATAGACCATGGGTGATCTAAAAATGGGGCTCTTAGGCTTCTTTTCTAACTTATAGAAACCTCTCCCAGTTCCAAAGCTTCAAATTTTCCCAAGTCTATTTGATCAACCAATGCGGAAATAAGAAATGCTTGAAAATATGGGTGTATGCTTGTATTTGTTTTCAACTGATTATTTACTTTAAAATTTATCTTTTGTGCTGATATGGGAAGGTACTTAAACTGATATACAAATGCATATAACAGTAGTTAAAGTAGCAATAAAAACAAACACATAAGACAAAAATATAATTTGGAGTTCACCTTGATATCTTGGGCTACGTCTCCTTGAGCTCTAATGAACTCAATTAGGCTCTCTGAGATTATGGCTTGAAATCTTTTACAAGTGATACACTTAACTCCAATGTTTTATATAGGAACATTGGGATTAGAACACCATCTTATCCCTTGGCTCTTGGAGCTCTTCGGCTTTCTAGTGCTAGCTCTTGGCTCTAGCTCTCGCTCTTACTCTGGTTGTGGCTCTAGCTCTGTGGCTCAGGCTCTGGTTCTAGCTCTCAGCTCTCGCTTCTAGCGCTCGCTCTGGCTCTTGCTCTAGCTGTGGTTCATGGCTCTCTGCTCTGGCTTTTCTAAGCTCTTTCACTTAGCCTTTGCATGCCTTTTTGAATCACTCGAACTCCAAGCAACTCCAAAAACAATATGCTATTGTCAATTGAGCTCTCTGGCTTTTCACTTGACCTTCGAGTGACTCCCCTAGCTCTCCGTGCATTCAACATTTTTTCGATGTTCGCTCTTTACTCTCTTCTACTATCCTTCCTCTTTCTCTTCATCTGTTTGTCTCCCTTCTTTCAGCTGTTACAGTCACTGCATCACCTCACAGGGAAGCAGCCACCTATTTCGTAATGGATGAGTGTCAGGTTCACCGAAAACTTGATCCTTCGAAATTTCTGTTATTTCCATTTACTCCAAGAATCCCTATGAAACATGAATCTCTGCCAACTCATCACCATTGTGTAACGTCTCACAGGGAAGTGGCTACTTTTCCTCTCACGAACTGAGCGCCAGCTCTTCCTCGAACAGTTCATTCTTTTAGTTACTGTTAGGTTCCTATACCAATAGGTTTCATCTTTCATGATTGACAGTGGAAGGGCTAAATATGTTCATCATTGCAGGCTATAAAGGTTCCATATTTTGTGTACATGCTATGAAAATTAAAAAATGAAAAGAGGGTATGCCTTAAAAGAATAATCAAAAGGCAAGAAAATCAAATGGTCAAAAGAAAAGTGAAAATGAACCCCAAACTAAAGGCCAGGAAAGTGGCCAGTCAAAATGCCACTACTATCTTTTGGGCAGTATCATACTCTGCAAATACTACTGCTAATCATACTTGATGGATGGCCCAATAGTCTAAACTGGACCATGCCATGTTTAAATTGATTGTTGCAGAATAGAGAATGTTTCTTGTCCAAACAGCTCAAGCTTGGCAGATGACTAGCTAGGTAGAGAAATGAAGGTGCCCAACTGCTTAATC